>PVKZ01009263.1:0-11720 GCA_004027375.1 Macroglossus sobrinus
CACCCCTCACCGTGCGCCCCCTCCCCCCCCAGGCGCCAGCCCCTGCGAGCACAAGGGCAGGTGCATCAACACGCTGGGCTCCTTCGAGTGCCAGTGTCTTCAGGGCTACACCGGCCCCCGCTGCGAGATCGACGTCAACGAGTGCGTCTCGAACCCGTGTCAGAACGACGCCACCTGCCTGGACCAGATCGGGGAGTTCCAGTGCATCTGCATGCCCGGTGCGTGGGGCCCCCTGGGGAAGCCAGGGTTCGGGGCGCAGCGGCGGGCGGGGCCGGGGCGGGCTGCCCGAGGTCAGGTGCGGGGCCCGCTGGGCAGTCTCCCGCGGACGGCTCATGGCGCGTGCGCCACCCCCCAGGCTACGAGGGTGTGCACTGCGAAGTGAACAGGGATGAGTGTGCCAGCAGCCCCTGCCTGCAGAACGGCCGCTGCCTGGACAAGATCAACGACTTCCTGTGCGAGTGTCCCACAGGTGAGGCCTGCCCCCGGGGTCCCCCGTCCCCACATGCTCCCCCCGAGTGTCCCACAGGTGAGGCCTGCCCCCGGGGTCCCCCGTCCCCACACGCTCCCCCCGAGTGTCCCACAGGTGAGGCCTGCCCCCAGGGCGTCCCCCGTCCCCACACGCACCCCCAGCAGAGGGGCCGGGGGCCCTGACACTGTGCTGGGGCCGCCCTCCGCCCAGGCCTGGCCTCGCCGGGCGCCCTACAGGGCTGGCTGCAGGGCAAGCCCTCCTCAGCAGTGGGTGTGGGCGTCTCCAGGCTTCCCCAGCGTGCAAGGCCATGTGGGGTACAGGGGAGCTCCTCGCTAGCTGTGCTCGCCCTAGGGTTGGGGGTGCCCAGGGCCCAGAGACTGTCATCCTCACCGCTGGGGCTTCTTGGGGGGCTGGGTGTCCTGGGAGCAGCGCTGTGCTGTGTTGGGCACGGGGGGTACCAGGCCGGGCTTCTGGGAGCTCACGGCCAGGGGAGCCAGCCTGTGGGGGGCTCGATGCCCGCAGGGGCGCCTGTCCCAGCGCCCGTGGCCGCTCAGAGCCTCGGGCTTCCTGATGTGTAACTCCGCCATCCCAGACACTTCCCAGACAGGAGTGGGGAGCCCCCGCCACCCAGTCAGGCCGTAGCCATAGCCACCGCAGTCTGGGAAGGCCCTTCTCGGGGGTGCCGGGAGGGCTTTGACCTGAAGGTCGGGAGCGGAGGTCGTCGGAGGGCTTCCTGGGGTCTGCTGAGCCCATCCACACACGTGTGGCTCTGCTCTGGCCACGGGGATCGGCCACGGGCCCGTCCGGCCTGACCGCCGCCCCTGCCGGCCGCAGGCTTCACCGGGAGCCTGTGCCAGTACGACGTGGACGAGTGTGCGAGCACACCCTGCAGGAACGGCGCCAAGTGCCTGGACGGGCCCAACACCTACACCTGCGCGTGCACGGAGGGTGAGCCCGACCGCGGCCAGCGTGGGCGTCCGGCGGGGCGGGGGCCGTCGGGGGTCCGCCCGGCAGGGTGGTGGGTCCGGGCCCCTCACGCTCTGTCTGGGGCCTCGGCCGGGGCCCAGGGGCTGGCTCAGCTTTGACCCTGGCACTGGGCAGGGGGCTCTCCGTGAAGACGAAGCCGGCCCTCCCCGGCGGGAGCACGGGTGCCCTGGGGGCTGGTGGCAGAGTCCCCGGGACAGGGGACGGCCCCGTGCCCAGGAGCAGCCGCCCTGAGCCCGCAGCCCCCACCCCGCAGGCTACACGGGTCCCCACTGCGAGGTGGACATCAACGAGTGCGACCCCGACCCCTGCCACTACGGGTCGTGCAAGGACGGCGTCGCCACCTTCACCTGCCTATGCCAGCCGGGCTACACCGGCCACCACTGCGAGACCAACATCAACGAGTGCCACAGCCAGCCCTGCCGCCACGGGGGCACCTGCCAGGACCGCGACAACGCCTACCAGTGCCTTTGCCTCAAGGGGACCACAGGTGCCCGGCCGGGCCCGGCGGGGGCGGGGCGGGGGCGGGGTTCGGGGGGACTCAGGAGCTGACCACCGTGTGTCCCCCGCCCCTCAGGACCCAACTGCGAGATCAACCTGGACGACTGTGCCAGCAGCCCCTGTGACTCGGGCACGTGCGTGGACAAGATCGATGGCTTCGAGTGTGCGTGTGAGCCAGGCTACACGGGTGAGCGGCCCGGGGCTCCGGGACCCCCCAGGCCCGACCCTCTGAGCCCTGCGCATGGCCTGGCTGCTCTAGAGGCCGTGGAGATGAGGCTCAGCAGTGACCCCGGCGCCCCGGATGGGCCTGGTCTGGGCGAGCCCTGGGGCGGAACGGTGCAGGCCACTGGCCTTGGCTGGCGGCAGCAGAGGCCACGGGGTGACACAGGCTCTGGCCAGCACTGGGACAGGCATTTCTGAGCCACTTGTCTGGCTCAGAGCCGGCCCCGCAGGCCGAGAGCACAGCCAGGCCCTGGACTCACGGTCTGGACCTGCTGCCACCGTGCGCCCGTCCTGGCTCCTCTGGCCTCAGGTGTCCGGCACTCGGGACAGTGCAGGCTCTGGCCCCGCGCTGCCGGCCGGGCGTGAGTGAGCGTGCACGGCACGGAGCGCGGGGCCGGGCTGGCTGGTGCCGGGCTGGCACACGGCACCTGGGCAGGGCGCCTGCTCGCCCGGTTACACCGTGGACGCGCCTGGGTCGAGGGCTTGGTCATCGTTCCTGGTTTGACCGAGGGGGGACACTGAGGCTCAGAGGGGCTGGGCCTGGCAGCTGAGCGTCACCTCCTCCCCCCGCTGCCCGCAGGGAGCATGTGCAACATCAACATTGACGAGTGTGCCGGGGACCCCTGCCACAACGGGGGCACCTGCCACGACGGCATCAACGGCTTCAGCTGCCGCTGCCCCGAGGGCTACCACGACCCCACGTGCCTGTCCGAGGTGGACGAGTGCGACAGCAACCCCTGCATCCACGGGGTCTGCCGGGACGGCCTCAATGGGTGCGGACGCGGGGCGCGGTGGGAGGCGGGGCGCGGTGGGGCGCAGGGCAAGGCTGGAGGAGACAGGGGCCTCCTCGTCCGCCCCTCTATCTGTGGCCCGTGAACTCTGCCCCCCAGGGAGGTGCACGGTGGCTGGCGGGGAGCAGGCCGGGGGGCTGGCTGCCTGAGCAAAGCTCCAGACCAGGCCAGCAATGGGCTCTGGCTGTGTGAGCGGGTGGCATGCCCACTCCCCGCCCCCGAGGACCCTCTGCTGTTGGCATCTCGATACTCCCCAGCTAGGCGTCTGCTCAGCCCTGGGCTCGGGCGGCAGTGTCGGCTCGGGGCGGGTCCTGAGTGACCCCAGAAGCTCGTCCGTGCGGCAGCGGCCAGTTTCTGAGATGGACGTGGTTTCATAAGCGAATGTTTCCATCTCCTGGCTCCTGACGCAGCTCCCCAGGTGTGGGATGGGAGGGAGCATCTCCTGATGCTCAGTAGCACACCTGAGTTTATGTTATGGGGTGGTCCAGGGAGCCTAAGACTGGGGCTGGGTGCCGGGAAGCCACCCTTTGATCAGAGGGAGGAGGGGACACGGGCTGGAGGTCGAGTTCACCAAATGCCAGGATGTAACCGGTCAGGCCTGTGCAGTGAGGCCTCGGGAGCTGTGCCCCCTGCCCCGGGTTGGGGACCCACGACAGTGCTGGGTGGGTGCAGTAGCTCCTCGCCCACCCACCCCACCCCTCGCCCTGTGCCTCTTCCCCAGCTCTGGTCTGCTAAGTGACCTCTCCCTGGGCCATTCTAACAGATGACCAGACTCGGGGGCATTTGACACAGGGCAGTCTTGGGGGACCAGGCCCCTGACCAGTGGGCCCGCACTGACTCCCCGGAGTGTCGGAGCTGAGCTGCAGTCGATCACCCAGCTGGTGTCCCGAGCGCTGGAGGGTTGGTTGCTGTGGGGAACCCCGCACCCCTCCACTGTTCGGTGTCAGAAGTTTTGGGGTGTGTGGGAGAAGCGGAAGCTTACCTTTGGTTCTGACACCTGTCGTGTGCCCGGCATGGCTCTGCCTGGATGGGCCGTGGACGTGGGCAGGGACCCCACACCGTCGTGTGGCACAGGCGGTGAGCACCCCCCGTTCAAGGCTGCCCAGCCAGCGGGGGGCGGCAAGCCTCCCAGTGGCTGTCCCGCGTGTCCCATGCATGTCCCTTGCCATCACGTCGGGCAGGTGGTGCTGTCACCCGCGTTGAGGACTGAGTGGCAGCTCCAGGAGCGCCCACAGGCCAGGCCCACCCGTCTCGGGCCAGCCCTGAATGGCGGTGTGGTCCCCTCTGCAGGTACAAGTGTGACTGTGAGCCCGGGTGGAGCGGGGCGAGCTGTGACGTCAACAAGAACGAGTGCGAGTCCAACCCCTGCGTCAATGGCGGCACCTGCAAGGACATGACCAGCGGCTACGTGTGCGCCTGCCGCGAGGGCTTCAGCGGTGAGCGGGGCCGGGGGCTCCCGGCGCAGGGCCAGACCTGGGACCGGCGTGCGTGACCCGGGGGTCTCCCTCCCGGTGCAGACCGGCGGGGGTCGGCTCCCGGCCCCGCGGCTCAGAGCAGGGCCCTTCCTGTCGGGAGACGAGGAGGGGCCTCGGTGGGACCCGGCCACAGCACTGGGCAGTGGTGACACGACCGACTGCTGTCCCCCTCTCCAGGCCCCAACTGCCAAACCAACATCAATGAGTGTGCGTCCAACCCGTGCCTGAACCAGGGCACGTGCATCGATGATGTGGCGGGGTACAAGTGCAACTGCCCGCTGCCCTACACAGGTGATGGGGGCGGGGCCTGTGGGAGGGGCGGGGCCTGCAGGAGGGGCGGGGCCGGCTCCGGTCCTGGGCAGCCCCCCGGGAAAAGGCCGCTGACCGTCCGCGGGGGGCTGGGGGGTACTCAGTGGCTTTCCTGGGGTGGGTCTGGTGTGCATTGCTCCACGGGCATCCCCAAAGGTTCTGCCCTGCGGTCGGGGACACGGGGCCTCGCCCTGCAGGCGTCATTGCCACATGAGCACAGGACGCACAGCGTGCCTGGGAGGAAGTTTTAGGATGAGTATGTGCCAGGCGTCTGATCTGGCAAGCCTGCCCGGGAGGCGAGAAGCGGGGACCCTCGGCAGCAGAGCCAGGAGCTGGGCCTGGGTTGGGGCCTCCTGCTGTGTCCACACTGCCCCAGACCCCAGGGGGCTCCTGTGACACAGGCCCTCTGTGTGGGGGGGCACAAGCTGTCCCCTCCCCTGTTCCTGCTGAGCAGAGGCGGGAGACGTTGCCCTGGGCAGTCCGGCCTCCGCTGTCGTCACAGCCGAGGGGTCACAGGACACGTCCTTCCCACAGAAGAGACACACTGTGCCCGGGGCTCTGCTGGGGGCCTCCCTGGCCGAGTGGGCGGTGGAAGGGGGGGCCTCGCTTGTGGTCCCCGTGACAGCGGGCGGCCTGTGGCCAGAGCCAGCGTCGTCTTTGACCAAAGCTGGGGACCTGGATTTTCTCTCCTGCCTCCGCGGGGACGCCGCCCGGGGGCCTCCACGCCCCCATACACCCGAGTCCCCGTCGGGCCCGGTGATATCGGAGGCCGGAGGCCCTGGCGGGGTGGAGCCAGCCTGCGCTGACCCGCTTCCCTCCTGCCTGCGTCCTGCTTCCCTTCACACAATTGTCGGAAACTCCGGCGAGTTTCCTGCCGGCCCAGGTCACCGTGGAAACCGAAAGAAAGAAAGGCCCTGGAAAACGGCGCCGGCGGCCAGGGCAGATAGCGGGGCGCAGGGAGATAGCGCTGCTGGGGCGCCGGCCCCGCGGCCGTAAACAGGAAAACCCTGGGCTCTCACAGCGCAGGCCCCGCCTGGCGAGTGCGGGCTCTCGCCGGGCTCCCCGCCTTGTCCCCGTGGCCCGGTGCGCCCCCAGTGACGGGACGTGCCCTGGGCCGAGGCTGCCACCTCCCCCAGCAAAGCACGGGGCTGGTCCCCTGCTGGCACACAACAGCCTTCGTGCAGTGGTGTCCCCTGATGAATGCGTCCTGCCTGTGACACAGGAGCCCCCGGGAGTATGTCCCAGGCCTCCACGCGGTGGCAGGGTCCTCTGCCACCACGGGGCGTGGCAGACGTGTGGCCGAAGCCGGGCCCAGGAGTGGTGGTGGGCGCTCCTGGTCGGGCGAGGCCCGGGCCGCGTCCTGCGGGCCTTGGGGAGCCAGGGCTCCCGTCTGCTGTGTCCTCAACCCACCCCCCGTTCAGGTCCCGATCGCCCAGGAGCTCACACAGGGTCCCGGTGCCACTCTGCCCCTCCTCGGGGCCACCGGCGTGCTCCGGTGGTGGCCCCTGCCCGAGCCGTGGGGTGCTGACTGGCCCTTTGGGCCGGCGTTCCCGGGGCCTCACTGCCTGGCTTTCTTCCCTCAGGAGCCACGTGTGAGGTGGTGCTGGCCCCGTGTGCCCCCGGCCCCTGCAGGAACGGTGGCGAGTGCAAGGCGTCCGAGGACTATGAGAGCTTTTCCTGCGTCTGCCCCCCGGGCTGGCAGGGTGAGGCCAGCTGCTCCCTCCTGCAGCCCTGGCTGGGGCCGGGGTCCGGGAGCTGGGGGAGAGAGGGAGCAAGGGTCCGGGGACTCAGGAGGCCCTAGGGTGGGAACGAGTGAGCCCGTCCCTCCTTGGAGGAGCTGAACGCGTGGGCTGCAGAGCCACCTGCAGAGGGCGCTCCAGAGTCAGGGCTCCACCTTGCCTTTTCCACCCGGAGTCTCTGAACTGGGGGGGGGCAGCAGGTGGGAAAGCCTGGCTTTCTTCCCGGAGCGGGGGAGGCCCACTCCTGGGGGGGCACGGGGTGCAGGAGGCCCGGGGGGGATCAGGCTGAGCCCGTGGCCCCCGACTGCTCCCCCAGGGCAGACCTGCGAGGTCGACATCGACGAGTGTGTGAAGAGCCCGTGCCGTCACGGGGCCTCCTGCCAGAACACCAACGGCAGCTACCGCTGCCACTGCCAGGCGGGCTACACGGGGCGCACCTGCGACACGGACGTCGACGACTGCCGGCCCAGTGAGTGGCCCGGCCTGGCCCGCCCCAGCCCGACCCCGGGCGCTCTCACGCCCCTTTCCCCCGGAGGGCACGGGGCGGGGAGCAAGCGTGTTGGGGTCAGACGGGAGGGGGGCACGCCCAGAGGGGCCACGCTCCGTCCAGCTGGGCGCCGCCAGGACGGAGCCCCGGTTAGATGCCGCAGGAAGAGCTGGGGAGGTGGCAGCTGCTCACGGAGTGGCACTGCAGGCCTCCTGCGGGCCAAGCAAGGCGCTTCCGGGGTGGGGGGCCCCGGAAGGTTCCAGAGCAGACAGCCTGGCCCGGCTCCAAGCCCACCTGGCCCCTCCCAGCTCCTCCCTGGACATGGCTCTCATCAGCCCTCGTCACGCCCCAGCGGGAGGGCCCTTGGACCCCCGCCCTGCCCGCCCCTCAGGCCTGTCCTCCTGTGCCCTCCCATAGACCCGTGCCACAACGGTGGCTCCTGCACGGACGGCGTCAACGTGGCCTTCTGCAGCTGCCTACCCGGCTTCCAGGGCCCCTTCTGCGAGGAGGACATCAACGAGTGCGCCAGCAACCCCTGTCGCAACGGCGCCAACTGCACCGACTGCGTGGCCAGCTACACCTGCACCTGCCCCACGGGCTTCAGCGGCATCCACTGCGAGAACAACACGCCCGACTGCACCGAGAGGTGGGCGTGGGGCGCAGAGCCGGGCCCGAGGGGGAGGGACGCGGGCCACGGGAGCCGGGCCCCGACCAGGCTGGCTGAGTTGAGCCAGACAGTGCTGGTTGTGCTTCAGTGTGCCGTGTAGAAGGGCCATCGTCCCCCAACTGAGGTGCGGACCAGGAACTCGGGTCGTTGACCCTGGAGAACGGGTGTTCCTCCTTTCAGACAAGGAGAACTCTGTGACCCATCTGGTTTCCTTTTTTCTCTTGGCTGCCAGGAAGCTCCACACTAAATGTCATTGTCATCCCTGTTTTCTGTCACGTTCTCTGGACAGGTTATGATTTCTTCCTCGTATGTACCTTCCTCGTGTTATGATGCTCATCTCAGGACGAGTGACGAGGAAGACGGAGTGGGTGGGATGTGGTTTGAGAGTCTGAGGTCCCTGGCCCTGTGTTGGGGGCCTCCTGGGGCTGCTATTGGCCTCCCTCTCCGAGGTCACTGTTCTGGCTGTCAGGCCCCTTGGGACTGAGGGGCAATGCTAGCGTAGAGGTGACTGCTCGGGTAGGGTCCCCACGCCCAAGTCACCCTGCTCCCTGCCCCTCCCCTCCCGCCTCCAGCTCCTGCTTCAACGGTGGCACCTGCGTGGATGGCATCGACTCCTTCACCTGCCTGTGCCCCCCTGGCTTCACGGGCAGCTACTGCCAGCACGACGTCAACGAGTGTGACTCACGTCCCTGCCTGCACGGCGGCACCTGCCAAGACAGCTACGGCACGTACAAGTGCAGCTGCCCGCAGGGCTACACCGGCCTCAACTGCCAAGTGAGTGCGTGGGCCGCGGGGTGGCCGGCAGGAGGTGGCCGAGGTGGCCCCGGTACCAGCCCACGGCACCTGAGGGCAGCCACCCTGCCAGGCCCAGAGGGCGGGGGGGGCCTTCATCACATATTTCTGGGAGTCTGGACTGCAGCCCTGGCCCATGCTGCCACCTAGAGAATGGGGCAGGGGGTGGGGCGGCCATCCAGGCTGGGGAGCAGAGCTTTACAGACAAGGTCATTCGAGGGAAGACTATTAAAAACCAGTGTGTTTTTTTTTTTGAAAGTATATAAAAGTATTAAAGATTAATCTCCGCTAAAGTTTTCCACGTGAAACATTCGTTACAAAAATTTTCCCAAAAAATGGTTTACTTCTGAAAAATAGTTTTTCTTCGAGGAAGGGCAGCCGGTGGTCCGGATTTGCCGAGGGTCCCAGAGAAAGACAGACAGACAGACCCCGGCCCCGGCCTGGTCCCGAGCAGCGGGGAGCCCGTGGGCCTCAGTTTCCACGCGGGTGGCGGGACGGGGCCCCGCCGGGAGCCGGCCCGGGCGGGGCGCGAGCCCGCTGACGCCCGCCGCCCGCCGCCCGCAGAACCTCGTGCGCTGGTGTGACTCCGCACCATGCAAGAACGGTGGCAAGTGCTGGCAGACCAACACGCAGTACCGCTGCGAGTGCCACAGCGGCTGGACCGGCCTCTACTGCGACGTGCCCAGCGTCTCCTGCGAGGTGGCCGCGTGGCAGCAAGGTGACCGACTGTCCCCCCCCCGCCCCCCGGCCCGGCGTCCCCGGCGTCCATGCGAGGTCCCGGACCCCAAGCGCCCCGACGGGCCTCTCACGCTCCCTGCTGCCGCGTCCCCGCAGGCATCGACGTGGGCAGCCTGTGCCGGAACGGGGGCCTCTGCACGGACGCCGGCAACACGCACCACTGCCGCTGCCAGGCCGGCTACACCGGCAGCTACTGCGAGGACCAGGTGGACGAGTGCTCGCCCAACCCCTGCCACAACGGCGCCACCTGCACGGACTACCCCGGCGGCTACTCCTGCGAGGTGGGTGCCAGGCCCTGGACTGGGAGCCAGCCAGTGCAGGAGGGACTAGTGAGCCCCCCACACCAGATGCTTTAGTTCTGTTAAGAGAGGCCCAGGGTGATCAGGGAAGACTGCCTGGAGGGGGCGTCTCATGCGGGATGGGGAACCTAGATGCAGAAGAATACACTGAAAAGTGGCACAAGGTGCCCCTTCCCCCAGGGTCTTCTCTTCAGGCTCATCTGACACCCGCCCTGAGGTCCCCATCTCTATCCCATGGGACGGGGTCTGGGCCCTGCTCTGGGCGGTGACTCTTAGCTTCCCAGGCTCAGCTGCACGGGAGTCTCGCCCTGGGTTGGCCCAAGGCTCCAGCAGGCGAAAGGGCAGCTTGTTGGGTCCAGCGGCCTGCGCAGGGTGGGGGGCCACGCCAAGCCACAGCACCCCCCCCAACTGTCTCCCCGCACAGTGCGTGGCCGGCTACCACGGGGTGAACTGCTCCGAGGAGATCAACGAGTGCCTGTCCCACCCGTGCCAGAACGGGGGCACCTGCATCGACCTCACCAACACGTACAAGTGTTCCTGCCCGCGGGGCACTCAGGGTAAGGGCGCCACACCCAGAGGGAGGTCTGGGCGGAGCGGGCGCACGGGCACCCTGGGGCCGGCCCGAGACACCCTGGACCCGGCTGCGATGCAGGTGCCGGTCCCCGGCTTTCCATGAGCATCTGCCGGGCACCTGGAGGGCGCGGGGGCCCCCGCGTGTGGCCCGCACGGGTCCCTGATGGAGCACGGCCCCTGCAGGCGTGCACTGCGAGGTAGACGTGGACGACTGCAGCCCCCTCATCGACCCCGTGTCCCGGGGCCCCAAGTGCTTCAACAATGGCACCTGCGTGGACCAGGTGGGCGGCTACAGCTGCACCTGCCTGCCCGGCTTCGTGGGGGAGCGCTGTGAGGGCGACGTCAATGAGTGCCTGTCCAACCCCTGTGACGCCCGCGGCACCCAGAACTGCGTGCAGCGCGTCAACGACTTCCACTGCGAGTGCCGTGCGGGCCACACCGGTAGGTGGGGGCGGGCTGGGGTTGGGGCGGGGTGGGACACGGGGGCGGCGGGCCAGCCCTTCATGCCCGTCCCTCTGGCCCCCAGGGCGCCGCTGCGAGTCGGTCATCAACGGCTGCAAAGGGAAGCCATGCAAGAATGGAGGCACCTGCGCCGTGGCCTCCAACACGGCCCGCGGCTTCATCTGCAAATGCCCCGCGGTAGGTGCAGCTGCTGGGGCACGGCTGGGTGGCGGCCGCCTCACCCCCGAGCCCCGTGCTGCGGCCCGCGAGGGCTCCCTGGTCTGAAGGTGGCAGCAGTGTTTGTTGTGTCTAAACTTTATAGTTAGAGCAGTTTTAAGTTTATAGAAACATTGTTTAAGAAGGAGAGCGCTGTTGTCACGCCCCCTCCCAGCACCGCAGGTTCCCAGCTCCAGTTAGAAGCCTCTCAACTTTGCGCTAAGTTGTTACTGTTCATTTGGTTACTGTTGAGCCAAGATTGGATACATTGTTATCAAGTCCAGTCCAGGGTGTTCCTGGGGCGCTTCTAGTGTTTGTTCTGCTTTCTTTGGGCTCTGAGGGCACATGGTGTGAGATGTCACTGTGACAGGATCACGTGAAGGTATTCAGAGCCCGAAAAGGCCCTGTGCTCCACCTGTGCCCCTCCCCCACCCCTGCCAGCCCCTGGCGGCCCCAGAGTTTTCCCGGTTGGCAGGGTAGCTCTATACATGGGGAGGCTGCCGACTCCTCTCCCCCGGTGGGGGCTGTGGCGGCGCCTCAGGGCCTGGGGTGTCTGGGTAGCCAGCCTGCCCTGACGCCCCAGGCCGCCCTCTCCCCTCAGGGCTTCGAGGGCGCCACGTGCGAGAACGACGCACGCACCTGCGGCAGCCTGCGCTGCCTGAACGGCGGCACCTGCACCTCCGGGCCGCGCGGCCCCACCTGCCTGTGCCGGAGCGGCTTCACCGGCCGCGAGTGCCAGTTCCCAGCCGGCAGCCCCTGCGTGGACGGCAACCCCTGCTACAACCAGGGCACCTGCGAGCCCACGTCCGAGAGCCCCTTCTACCGCTGCTGGTGCCCCGCCAAGTTCAACGGGCCCCTGTGCCACATCCTGGACTACAGCTTCCCGGGCGGCGTGGGGCAGGACATCACGCCGCCGGAGGTGAAGGAGGTGTGCGAGGACCCCGCGTGCCAGGAGAAGGCCGGCGACAAGGCCTGCAGGCCGCAGTGCAACAACAACGCGTGCGGCTGGGACGGCGG
>PVKZ01009264.1:0-11817 GCA_004027375.1 Macroglossus sobrinus
GGGGGCTGGACCCCAGCTCCCTCCCGTCCGCACTGTGCTAACTAAAGCTGCTCGTGGGCGGCGGCCGAGGGGCCCCGGGGCTGGCGGGGGCGGGGGGTGCCCTTGGAGGGACGCGGGGGATGGGGCCGCCCGCAGGGGCTGACGCCGCGCCCCTCTCCCCACACCCCTCCCCCCCTCTCGCTGCAGGCTGCTCGGCCATGACGACCACGCGCTTCCAGCCCACGTGGGACCTGGCGCTCGACCCGCTGGTGTCGTGCAAGCTGTGCCTCGGGGAGTACCCGCCCGAGCAGACGAGCACCGTGGCGCAGTGCCAGTGCGTCTTCTGCACCCTGGTGCGTGCGCGCGCGCGTGCGGGGCGGCGCGGGGGCGGCGCGGGGGGCGGGGCTCCGGCTCCACGGCCGCGGGGACTGGCCCCCCCCCAATGAGTACCCCCACCAGGCATCCCTCCCCAGGCGTCCTCTGCTCCAGGCGTCCCCCCCAAGCGTTCTCCTCCCCGGGCGTCCCCCCCAGGTGTCCCCAGCTGCTCCGGGGGCAAAGACGGGCCCTACATGGGGTTCTGGAAGCGGGGAGCGGGTCTGGGGGACCTGGCCGTGCCTGCGCCAGTCTTCCTGGAAAGAAACGCTTCGCACCTCCTTTTCAATCACATGGTCGCGTGCCCCGAGTCCCCCGAGCCCCCCGAGACTCCTGAGTGTGCCCGACTGTGCTGGTGCTGACCCCTGAGACCCCTGAGACCCCTGGGACCCCCGAGCGTGCCTGGCTGTCGTGCATTTTTGGGGTCGGCGTAGGAAACAGCTGTGGGCTTTTGGTGACTCGCGACTGCCGTGCTGGTGCCGTGGACCCAGGCAGTGGTCTGGGCCGTGATCGAGGTCGATTTGGGGGTGCTGCTGTGTCTCACACACTGTCACCCGCCCTGGCGTGGCCAGTGTCCCGTGTCCCCGAGCTCCTCCGTAAGCCGAGCGTGTCTCTCGGGGCCGCGAGCTCGCCCGGCGGAGCCGTCTTTCCCTCCAGCTGCTGTTTCTCACGTGCCTGCCCCCCGGCCCCCCGCGGGGAGGGCAGGGCTCTGCCGGGGCGCGGGGTTCGGGGGGCCGGCACACCCCCTTCGCGGGTGACTCTGTGTTCCCGGCTCACAGGAGGAGGGTCGCGCGGTCCCTGTAAGAAAGCTCTAAGGAGGACGTGGTCAGTGGACAGGGCCTGACGTCCACTGTGCACCTGGTCGCTGGGGCGCCCGGGACCCTGGCCGCCTGTCCCCTCGCTGTCCTGGCCGGGGCTGCGAGCAGGGACCCGCCCCCCGTGAGGGTCCTGTGAGCCGGCACGCTGTCCCTGGAACGGGGCGCGGGGTGTGGGGGGGGCTCCATAAACATTGGCCGAGTGACCGAAAGCTCACGTCGGGTGTCCGCCATGGGCCGCACGGGGCGAGGACAGAGCAAACGGTGACCAAACGGCGTCCTGACGGATCGGTCGTGTGTCATCCGAGCCGCTGCCTCAGCCCTGAGGGCTTGGACACGTTTGCAGACGCTTCTCTGCTTTATTTACTTTTATTTCCAGTGCCTGAAACAGTACGTCGAGCTCTTGATCAGAGAAGGACTCGAAACTGCCATCAGCTGCCCGGACGCCGCCTGCCCCAAGCGGGGCCAGCTGCAGGACAGCGAGGCACGTGGGGGGGGGCAGGCGGGGTTCGGCGCGCGCGCATTGGGGTGTCGCGGCGAGCCCCTCGTCGGCTGACCGCCGTGAGGGTCCGGCCCTCGGCTCGTTAAACTCCTCGTTCGTTTGCATTTGTCTCCCTCAGATCGAGTGCATGGTCGCGGCGGAAACGATGCAGAGATATAAAAAGCTACAGTTCGAGAGAGGTAGGTGCGCGCGGTGGCCGGTGACGAGCCCTGGGGGGGACCCAGATGATGTGGGGGGGAGCACTCTCTGTAGACTCCAGTGTCCGCTGTGCGGTCCCAGAGGGGGGAAGGGTGATGCGGTGAGACCCAGAATTCAGCCGTCCATCGGAACCCCGGGAGGCGCCCGCAGCTGGGCGGCCTTGGCCGGGGAAGGTTCTGGAAACGTGACTTGTTGTGAGGGCCGTGGGCTTACGGGGGCGGGCTAGCGGGCTGCGAGCCTCCTGGGACATCCCTCAGCCAGGCGAAGGCCCCGTGGTTCGAGGGCGAAACCCTGAGGCCCGTGCTGGGCTGAGGGACGCAGAGGCGTGGCAGGAAGGCCCGAGGTCACACCCACGGGGGCCGAGTCCCTCACCCCAGTGTCATTATGGGGTGCTTCCAGATCCTCCTTCTCTATGAACTGAGGCCCCCCTGCGGCTGGCCGGCTCACCCCGAGGGTGGGGTGGGGTGCGGGCCAGACTCAGGGCTGGTCCAGGGTCCAGGAGCACGGCGAGGGCTATGCACGGGGGAGCAGGAGGTGACGACGTCTTCGAGGTGACACCGCAAGGCGCTGCGGCATTCGGATGCCAGGAACGGCCTTCCTGTCCGCCCCGAAGCACCCAGGGTGGTGACACGATGCTCGGAAGGGTCTGTGACATCCCCGCGGCCCCTTCCTACTGTGGCCCCCGTGCCTCGGGCTCAGACAGGGCAGAGTATCCGACGTGGGTGGCATGGCCCCCTCCGCTCAGGGCGCTGTGACGACGCCGTGTTGACGCCCTAAGGCATTCATTTGGCTGGCGTGTCATCGTCGACCCCCACTCTCCCCTCCGCCTGGCTGGGGTCTCGGGTCCCCGTGTGCACCCGGCGCCCAGGCCGAGATGCAGCTCCGGGCTCCGCGGTCACACAGAGGCCGGCAGCTGCGGGAGGAAGGCCGAGGACAGCGTCGGGAGCCTGCCCGTTTAGCTAAACGTGGAACATTCTCTTTTCTGGGTGTGTTTTCTTAAAGAAATACTAAAGATATTTGATATTTCCTCTGGAGGCCTACTTTAAAGAAAAAAGAGAGAGAGAGGGAGAGAGAGAGAGAGAGAGAGAGAGAGAGAAGGAAAGAAGGAAAGAAGAAAAGAAAGAAAGAAAGAGACAAGGAAAGAAAGAAGGGAGGGAGGGAGGAAAGAAGGAAGGAAGGAAAGAAAGGAAGAAGAAGAAAGGAAGGAAGGAAGGAAAGGAAGGAAGGAAGGAGGGAAGGAAAGGAAGGAAGGAAGGAAGGAAGGAAGGAAAGAAAGAAAGAAAGAAAGAAAGAAAGAAAGAAAGAAAGAAAGAAAGAAAGAAAGAAAGAAAGAAAGAAAGAAAGAAAGAAAAGAAAAAGAAAGAAAAAGGAAGGAAGGAGGGAGGGAGGAAGGAAGGAAAGAAAGAAAGAAAGAGAGAAGGAAAGAGAAGGAAAGAAGGAAAGAAGGAAAGAAAGAAAGAGAAGGAAAGAGAAAAGGAAAGAAGGAAAGAAGAAAAGAAGGAAAGGAAGGAAGGAGGGAGGGAAGGAAGGAGGGAGGGAGGGAGGAAGGAAGGAAGGAAGAAAGAACCGGCACTGACATGCATTTTCAAGAGCTTGCTTACGTGGACGGCACGCATCACTCGGTGTGGGCAGCTTATAACTCAAACATAATGCCACGTGATAACAAACGCCACTGTGTGGAGCTCTAAAATCGATCAGCTGGGATTTCTGAGACAGCCGGGCTCCTCCAAAAGCATTTTCCAGAGAGACTCTTGACAGAAATGGGTCATTATTTGGGTTACAAGACAATGGACTTTCTACGACACCGAGTTTATTTTAACAATGCCGCTGGGGCAATGCTCCTACCTCATCATTTTAATGGTTATTTTTTTCCGTCCTCTGGCTTACTCGAAGGAGGTTTTCTTTTATTCCTTCTGCATAAACATGGAGCCAGTTTGACTCGGGTTAAAGCAACACACCTCTCGAAACCTGTCACTTTAGGACATTTCGCTAACATTACATGAAAAGCCAGAAACACGAACCGCGGGCTCAGTCTTCGCAGGACGGAAGGCGTGCCCGCGCGCAGCGTGGGGACGTGGGAGGGGACACGTGGCTGTCGGCCGCGGCGTCGCTGAGCCGGCCGTGAGGCTCGGTGGGAGGGCAGGTCTGACTCGCTTCCTGCGGGCGCCGGTAACACGGACGCGGGCACCGAGGTGGCCCCTCCGGCCGGCCCGCGGGCCCCTCCCCCTGCGAGGCCTGACGCGCCCCCTTGTCTTCCCACCCAGAGGTGCTCCTGGACCCCTGCCGCACGTGGTGCCCGGCGTCCACCTGCCAGGCTGTGTGCCAGCTGCAGGAGATGGGCCCGCAGACCCCGCAGCTCGTGCAGTGCCGTGCGTGCCACACGGAGTTCTGCTCCGCCTGCAAAGCCAGCTGGCACCCCGGCCAGGGCTGCCCCGAGACCGTGCCCATCACCTTCCTTCCTGGGGACTCCAGGTATGCTCTGCGCACAGCGGGCGCGGGCCGGGGGCGGGGAGGGGCCCGCGGAGGGGGTGGGCAGCCCTCAGGGTGGGGCGGGGCCTCGGCAGGGCCTAGGACAGAGGGCGCCGGGCGTGGGGAGCCTGAGGACCCGGCATCCACCCGCAGAGGTCCGGGCTCCCTGAGGCCATCGCCCAGGGGCAGCTGTCATTTCACAGTAGCTCGTATCGTTAAGTCGATGTGTCGCACGTTTCACAAAGGACAAAAATGATACAAAAAAGGTCCACGCACCAACAGAAGGGGAATTTAAATCAAAGTGTACACATCGCAACTTGGGGAAACTTAAAATCCAAACCTTTTACGTAAAGACCTGAATCCCCAGCTTCTGCGGGAAGCCCGGGTCACCCCGCTCGCCGACGGACGGCTGGGCCCGCTGGCGGCCGCGCCGTCAGCAGGGGTGTGTGCTGTCTCGGTGTGTCGGTGTGCCACGGCCCCGCCTGTCACCCCGTCCCGGCCGACGGGCGTCGGTTGGAGCTGCGTGTACGATCCCCTCTGTGCGTGCAGCCGAGTCCCTCTCTCAACACGTACACCCTCCCTCCTCCCGCGCTGCCGTGGGCGCCGGGCGCGCCTCGCTGCCGTGCGCCGCGTCTGGCTCTCGACGACAGGGGTGGTGGGCAATGACACGGTTCCCTTCGTGTGTCTGCATTGAAGTCTGAGCTTAGACGTGTGCTGACGTCGCTCCTTTGTCCCCTAAATCAAACCGGCTGATTCGCAGTTTGCGATGATCTGTTTTCTGGAGTTTGTGTCTCTTTGGCTTTGTTCCGTCTCGTGTAATCGCACGGGGCCGGGGACCCTGTAGTCGAGGTCCTGGTCGGTGCCAGCCGGGGCCAGGAGGACAGGGCCCCCCGATCCCTGCGGACGGGCGTGCGGGCCCCGATCCCTGCGGGCGGGCGTGCGGGCCCCAACGGACTCTCTCCCCGCAGCTCGGCCTCCAGGCTGCAGGAGGACGACGCGGCCATCAAGCGCTGCCCCAAGTGCAAGGTCTACATAGAGCGAGACGAGGGCTGCGCCCAGATGATGTGCAAGAGCTGCAAGCACGCCTTCTGCTGGCACTGCCTGGCGTCGCTGGACGTGAGTGCGGCCGTGACCCCGGCGTGCGCGTGGTCGGTGTCCACACCGCGGGGCGGGTGGGGGGCCGCTGAGGGGAGACTCTCCTGCGAGTCTCTGCACAGACGTGGTCCACGTATACGCATCCATAGTCTTCATATTACACGTTATGCTTCTAATTTTGCATTTTACCGTGTTCCGATATTTTTTGGAAACCTGATCGGTGAGTCACGTTATCTCATTTCTGGCCTGCACGTTGCCACGCCGTACACCTCCTCCTGAGGGGGGCCGGAAACGCCGGTGTTACTAGGTTTTGCCAAGTCTCCTTGAGGGGGAGCGTCAGGTTCGGTGTCTGGGTCAGGCACTGTCCCTGCTGCCGCCCCGCCGGGACTCGAAACCCCTTCCCGCGAGCTCGCGGGCGCCGGTCGGGGCCCGCGTGCCAAGCCCCGGGCGGGGGGCCTCATCGGGGAGGCTGCCATCGGCCAGCGGAGGCCAGCAGCCCGGGGCGGGTCGTCACGGAAGGCGGTGGCCGTCACGTGGAATGTCATATACATGGCGCCAGAAGGAGCTGGGAACAGGCCTCATCCCCGAGTGTAGGGAGCCACCGCCCCCTTCTGGACAGTCCGGGAAGCGGAGAGGCTGGTCCGGGCTGGCCCCTGAGTGGCAGGCGGTTCTGATGGCTGAACTCGAGGAGGCACCGCGGGGGGGCCGTCTGGGGCCAGTGGGGATGGCCGGGAGCGGAGCCACAGAAGCCGTCCAGCGGGGGGCAGCCCCGCCTGGAGGACAGGTGGGTGGGGCACGGCAGGGCCCCGGGCCGCCTCTGAGCGGCAAGCCCCCGGCCCGCTCGGCCACACTGCGCGTCGCAGGGTCCCCTCTGCTGCAAACCGAGGTGCCCACCGGGCCCGGGGCCTGCGTCAGGCCGGCGATGAGCTCGCGGAGTCGTGCGCGCAGGGACTGGGGGGCGTGGGGTTTCCCTGCCTCTGCGTCAGCTGCCGGCTGCACCCCATCCGCGTCTGCTCAGCGCGTGAACCGGGGGCTCGGCCCCGCAGGACGCGTGCCTGAGCCGGGCGGCTCTCTCCCCGCAGGACGACTTTCTCCTGATCCACTATGACAAGGGGCCGTGTCGCAACAAGCTGGGCCACTCCCGGGCGTCCGTGATCTGGCACCGGACGCAGGTAGGCGGCCGCTCGCCCGGGCTGCTGGTGCGCGCGTGCGTGTGCGTGTGCTCTGTGTTTATGTGTGCACGTGTGTATGTGTACATGTGTGTGTGCATGTGTGCTGTGTGTGCACGTGCATATGTGTGTGTGCGTGTGCATGTGTGCAAGTGTGTGCATGTGTGTGCGTGCATGCACGTGCATGTGTGTGCGTGTACACATGTGTGTGCACGTGTGTGCGTGTGTGCATGTGCGCATGCGTACGCGTGTGTGCACATATGTGCATGTGCGTGCACGTGTGCGCATGTGGTGTTCAGACGTGCCGGCAGGTTGGGGACATACCTAGAGACGCAGAGGCAGTCAGCGTGGCCCCGGTGGCCCTGGCCGGAGGCTGGAGCACGCGTGTCACGGGCCATGGCGAGTCGTGCCCGCTCCCCGCTCATGGTCTTGGAAACCGTTCCCCGCGTGTCGCTGACCCTCGCAGAGCTTGCTGCGGGGCCCGCGGTAGTGAGTGTCGCAGGGAAGGGTGACGGGGAGGAGACAGGAAACGGGCCCTCGTGGACATGTCCCTGAGGCTTGTGCGTTGACGTGGCCTCAGATCCAGCACCTTGGGTCCCGGCTGGGAGCCAGGCAGATGCTGGGGTCTCTGTCACACATAGATGGATGTTTGGGTCGGATGGAGAGGGAGAAGAGAAGGGAAAAGAAGAAGAAAGGGAGAAAGGGGAAGAGGTAGATGGATGGATGGACGGACGGATGGGTGGATGGGTGGGTGGACGGAAGGATGGCGGACAGGAGCAGTGATATGGTGGGTGATGGGCGGATGGATGGATGGATGGATGGATAGATGGATAGATGGATGGGTGGATGGATGGGTGGATGGATGGACAGATGGATGGAAGGATGGCGGACAGGAGCAGGGATGTGGGTGGGTGATGGACAGACAGACGGACAGGAGCAGGGATGTGGTGGGTGACGGGCGGATGGCCGTGTGGTTCGCTCGTCGGCCGTGGACCCCGCAGGCCGCCCTCCTCACGCTCTGCCCCTTCGTCCGCTCCTTGCAGGTCGTGGGCATTTTCGCCGGCTTCGGGCTCCTGCTCCTGGTGGCGTCCCCTTTCCTGCTCCTGGCCACGCCCTTCGTTCTCTGCTGCAAGTGCAAGTGCAGCAAGGGCGACGACGACCCGCTGCCCACCTAGAGGGGGGCGCGGCGCTGGGCGCGGCCCCGCCCCCGGGGAGCGGGCGCCCCTCCCCTCCGCCGCCTCGTGCTCCCACTAAACATCACATCGCTCTTGCCTTATGCGCCCCTCGAGCTTCACAGCGTCAGGCGGGCGCCGTGAGTTCAGGGACCGACGTCAGGACGTCCGCCGAGGCGCGGGGTCGGGGGGCAGGGCTGGCGCGGGCCAGGGCTGTCCCCGTCCCCGTCCCCACGGCGTCGGCCCCCGCAGACGGGACGAGGGAGGTGCTGTGAGGCGCGCTCTGGGCGGTGTTGTCCCTGTCACTGCGGACTCGGGCCGCCCCGCGGTTGCCGGAGGGAACCTCTCGTGCAGAATGCCGTCCACCCGCTCCCGGCTCCCAGGGGCGCCCTGTCCCGGGGGCACCCTGTCCCCAGGGGCGCCCTGTCCCGGGGGACGCCCTGTCCCGGGGGGACGGACACCCTGTCGGAACCGCCGCTCCCTTCGGACAGAACCCGCCTCCTCTGACGTGGGAGACGCACCGTTGGCGACGACCGTCCTTCTCACTAGTGGCGAAGAGCGAAATCCTCTGCAGAAGGCGTCTTTTTTTTTTTTTCCTTTTCCCCACGGAGACGTGGACGCTCCACAAGGTGCATCGAAAACCATCCTATGCCTTTCTCGAAGTGACTGTGAAGCGACTCGCCTGGCTCGGCCGCTCTTCGCCGGGAGACGCGGAATGCCTTACGCGCCCTCGTGTCGACCTTGGAACCCGTGACGCCCGTGGGGATGCCCGTGGGGACACCCGTGGGGACGTCCGTGGGGACGCCGCGGACGGGGGCCCCCACACACCGCTGCGTCTCTCTGGCAGCGGCGCGCCGTCTCGAGGGGCGTCGCCATCGTCAGACCCGCCCTCGGTGTCCCCTCTTTGGCGACTCCGTTCAGCTCCTAGGCCTGTCGCTCGTCACCCGGATGTCGGCAGGCGGTTTTAACGTCTCCAGGAGCCAGACGTTTCTCTCGGACGTAGCTCTGCCATGGCCTGGCTGCTGGCCTCAGTCTCCCCCCGCAGACGGGAGGGAGGAAGCAGGCAGGCGGGCGCCCCGCGGGGCTCGGGGGAGCCTCCTGGGTCGTCCCGGCTTTTACGTAACTGAGCTCCTCGCTCAGCCGTGTGTCCCACGGAGCTGGAAGGCCTCTCGCTCACCATCCTGCCCTCGCCGGAAACCCTCCCCTCTCACGTGGTGATTGTGAGTGGGGATCTCACCGCTCTGTCTCTTACGGACCCCGTGGGACCGTTACCACGGCAGCAGAACGCACATGTCACCCCAGCGACCGACTGTGAAAAGCGGGGAGCGTGTCTTTTTTTATGGAGCTGACTTCGATACGGCCTTTAACGCTGTTTGTGCTTATAAAGAGCAGGCCGGTCGCGCTGATCTCGGGCCGTCTGCAGAGAGCGGGAAGGCAGGCGCGGGTTCATCGCCGCAGAGCTGTCCGAGACGTACACGCGTTCCGCAGAGGAGCAAGACGAAAACGGAGCTGGAGCCGGGCTCCTGGCCCAGCCGCCCGCTCACTGCGAGCCCGTGGCACGCGGGGCGGTGTCTGTGTCTCCACGCGCTCGTGGGGGCTCATCTCGGGTCCGGGGGCGCCTTCCCGCGGCGCGGTGGCTGTAGAGTTTCCCGATGGCCGGTGCTTGAGCGGAGGCGGCGTCACCGCGCCCCTCCCCCACCGTCTGCATCTTCGTCACGGCGCGGAGGCCGCCCCGGAGGCCGGGCTGGCAGACCCGTGTGGAAATGGTGCTCCTCACGGCGCGAGTTTAAAATCCAGTGACTGGATGCGAACGCACGGGGCCGTCCTTTGAGGTGAAGCTCGGGGGCTGAGTCTGGGGCTGGAGGCATAGGCAGGAGGGTCGGGGAGGGAGTAGGACGGCTCTGAGAGGGGACAGTGCCATGGGGCCTGGGGATGAGGGGGGTGGCCCTGGCTCCAAGCCCCTCCCCGGGTCTGTGAGTGCGGTGTCTGGCCCGCGCCCAGCAGTTCCCCGCCATCCGTGTCCATCCTGTCCCCGCTCGCAGCCTGCACGCCAGGGCGGGGCGGGGACCAGGGCCATCGGGTGGGCCAGGCCGTCTGTCTACCCTGGACGGGTCCCTGGCCGAACCCGCCGGCCTGGGGCCCGTCTCCCAAGCCGCCTGAGCAGGGAGGGATCCCGGAGGTCGGGGGTCAGCGTGGCGCTGGCCGCTCTGCGTGCTCGCTGCCGGCGTGCCTCACTCGGCTCGCCGGGCTCGCGTCACGGCTAAACGCATCCCTCCCCCAGAGGGAAGTGGCAGTGTCGCCGTGAGGTCCTCAGCGGCCTCCAGGCTGGTACGGGAGGCAGTGTCCCGTGTGACGGTACCGCCTGGTCAGCCGCGGGGAGCCGCGCGCTCAGCGGGCGGACGCGCCCCGGGCCTCAGCACGCTGTGTCTCGGTGGCCCGTGTGCACGGTCCCTCTGCTTCATGCGGAGGCCTTTAAGTCCCGGGCGAGAGGGATGAGGCCTGCGGTGGACCGTGGCCCACGCCGCCGCCGCCGTCGGCTGGGGTGGCGGTGCAGCGCACGGTCGGCCCCGGGTTGCCTGTGTCCCCGTGGACACCGGCCACGCTGGGAGGGTTTGCTGGGTGCCCGCGGTCCCTCAGGCGGGCCCCGTCGTGCGTCCTGCGGCCCGGCCGGCCGAGCGAGGGAGGCCAATCGTCACGGGAGGCCCGTGCCTCCGAGGAGGGCTCGCTGGGGCAGCGTGCGAGGCGCGGGTGGCTGAGGGTCCGGGCCGAGGCGAGCCCGCGACCCCACGCGTGTCCGTCCCCCATTCTCCCCGGGCCCCGGGGGGGAGTGGCCGGCAGGGGACACTGGCGCCCGCACGTCCACGTCTGTGAACGGGGAACAGATTCTCTTTACGACTCGTGACCCAGCAAAACCGACGTAGAGACCAGCCCAGCTCCTGACGCGAACGCCAGGCCCACGGGAAGGGACGATCGGATGGCGAGGCACACTTCGAGTTGGCCGTTTCCCGCTGCGTCGCAGACCAGAAGAGACGCTGCCCCTCGGCGGTCTTGGAAAAAATGAGGGGATGAGGGAGAACCAGGGGGAGCCTCGTGTAGAGTCCCCCGTTCTCGTGCGTTAGGCAACACCCCCTGCGTATGTTTCTGTGTGAATCGTGAACTCAAGGAGAGCGAAGGCCTCACTGAGGAATGCCAGAGCCTGCTTATGCCCTGGACCGCCCCCAGCTCCGAGGAGAAGGGACGGAGGGAAGAGAGTGTGGCTGGTTTTGCCAAAAGTACCCGACGGATCGGAGGGGTCTGCGCTGACCTCAGCTTGCCTTGTGGGCGGCGGAGCTGGGGGGCCGGCTGTCTGCTGTCTGGGCGAGGAGAGCCGGATCCCTGCCCACCCCCGCCTGTGTGGGGCCGTCTCCCCCCGTCCGGGAGCCTCCCCACGGGGGGCCGGGGAGCGCGCGGTGCCTGCATCTGACTTCCCTTTGCTCCTCTGCTGGGTTCACCGCGGGTGTATTTCCGACCTCGTACGAACCACGCGCGAGTGAGTCACGCCCGCGTACACGCCATGCCCTCGGCCCACGGCGTCTGCGGCGACGGCGACAAAACCCAGCCCCGTCCCTCCCTGTCTCCGCGACGTGTGCGTCCCGTGCCCCGAACACTGTGATGTACAGACGCGCGGCTCGGGCGCCTTCCGATGCCGTGTGTTGCACGCGGGAGTCACGCGGAGCAGGCGCTCGGCCACGTCAGGACGTGTTTCTAAACGTGTCGTGTCCAAGTAGCGTGCGCCCCCTTCAGAAGGGGTTTCTTTTTTGAAGCTATTTTTGGCTGAAATACAGGTTCGTTTTGTAAAAAAAAAAAAATGCTGGCTGGCTGCATGTTTGGTGCGTTCTGGGCTGGCTGCGGGGAGGGGGAGGGGAGGGGACAGGGGAGGGGGGAGGGGACTGGGGAGGGGGAGGGGCGGGCCGTGGGGCGGGAGGCGGGTGCCCTCTGCTCTGCGGGGAAAGCAGCTTTCCTGCCCCCCACCCCCCAGGCTTCCATCCCAGGATATTCACCGGGGG
>PVKZ01009265.1:0-11811 GCA_004027375.1 Macroglossus sobrinus
CGGCCTGTGTGGCGAGCCTCGCTCATGGCGACCAAGGCCACCCCGGGTGGAGACGTCACAAGGGAGTCCCTGAGGAAGGAGGAAGCAGGCTGCACAAAGTCTCCGGTTCTGCCACCCTCTGGCCCAGACATGGGACTCCTCGGGAGTCACAGTCCCCTCGCCCTTAAAAAAAAAAAAAGGAGACAGTAAAACCTTCTGGTAGAGCTGCTCCCCAGCGGGTAGCGGTGGGGCGCAGAGAAGGGGCGACCTGCCCTCGGCCACCGGGGAGCAGCTCCGGGAGAGGCCAGCTGTATGGCTCAGACCAGCTGAGGGAGGACACGGTGGCTGCCACTCAGTCATTCGGGAACTTTCAGTATGTCACATACGATGGGACGGCTGACATCTGTCTGAGTTGTCCCAGCATCTCTCTTCACACAGTTCCGCTGGGTTAAGTGCACGCACCTCATGCTGCAGCCACCCCCACCCCCACCCTCCAACTCCAGAACTCTCTCATCTTCCCAGACTGAAGCTCTGTCCCCATCATACGCCTGCACCCCCTTGCCCGTGCCCCCGGCCCCCCTCACCACAGCTCCACCTCTGTCTCCGAGTCGGACCCCTCTGGGGGTCTCACTCACGGGAAGCACAGAGCATCTGTCCCTCTGCCATCAGTCTGTACTCCGCTAAGTCCATCCATCGCATCGACCCTCTGCCCTGGTTTCACACGGAGAAGCACATTTCAGGTCCCCGCTCAGAAAGTGACAGCTCCCGGCAAAGGCTGTCTGTCAGAAGGGAGAACGCTGGCGCCGGCCAGCAGGCCAGCCCAGCGGCGTCCCACACTCCCTAGTGACGGTCCCTCCGGTCCCCACAAGGCCAGAGTCGTCCAGCTAGCTGCCTGAAAGGGTGGGACATGACCTGCATCAGCCACAGGAGGGCGCTAGCCAGAAGGATGTCCCATTTCTAAGCCTCTGAGCACACATAAGACACCTCAAAGTCCAGAAGAGATCCAAACTCCGACTTCGCTCTACGAGAAAAACAACTGGGTAGCATCAAAAGACAAACGAACCGGAAAGAGAAAAAAATGCAGCAAGTCTGCTCTGCCAAGGGCGATGACGGAGAAGGACACAGGCCAGAGAGGCGGGCCAGGAAGAGGAGATTCAATCAGTGCAGGGGGAAGCGGGGAGGGGAGACTCAGAAGGAATCGAAGAAATGAAATTTCAACCCAAGAGATAGCATTTCCCATCTCCCCGATCGGCGAGGTGGTTCGGTTTTACTTTTTCTACTTTCCAGCTTGTTTCTGCTGCTTTCATTTCCTACGTCCAGCAGGAGGGCAGTGCCGAGGGTGGGCGTGGGGTGTGTGGGGATGTGAGCGTGCGGGTGCCCTGGTCCTTCCGGAAAGCAACCCGACAGGACGGACCAGGAACCTCTCTCCGTGTCCTCCGGCCAGGGGCAGGGAACACGGCCGACCGAAAGACCTTTCAGATGGAAAAGCTTTATGTCCCAAGCTGCTCATTAAAAACTTTGGAACCCCGGGACGTTGGAAGGAAACAAGCTACCTTCTCAAAGTTAGGTGGGAAAGGGGTTCGAGAATTACGACCCAACCCCTGGGCGGAATAAAATGGCAGTCACCACGGAGAGTATGGACACACGCCGGAAGATAAAGCCACTTCTGGGAAACGGACTAGAAATTGTAAAGACATTAAGATCGCGACAATTTTCGGTAGGAAGCTGGTAACTATGACCGAGTAAACACACCACCCATCGTTGAGAAAGTACGGCAGCCAGCAAGCCGACGACAGACTCACATTGGAGCCTGACTCAGATCGGGGAGACCTGAGAGGGTTTTTCTTCCATCTTTCCTGCTTCCTAATATACTATATCCCGTTAGAATAATCATAAGGCACGCCTCATTGATGAGTAGTCTGCGACCCACATTTTAAACTCTCCGTTAGCCGTCGTGACGCCTGGTGCCCCCTGAGACGACCCCTTCGGCTCTGTTCACTCTTAACGGATACGTTATACGAGGAAGACTTTGTTTCGGTCACGTGTTAATTTGCTTCTGGAATCCACACACAACTGAGCAAAATGGCCGAGTCCTACGAGCACTGTTGACTGAGCACCTACTATGTGCCAGGTGCTTCTCCGGGCTGTTTACAGGCATCGACCCACTCCGCGCTCCCAGTGGGCCGGGAGGGGCACCTCCGCTGTCCCGCTTCACAGAGGCAGCAGGTGAGGCTTGGAGCTACGCACCACGCTCAAGGCCCGCCGTGGAGGGGACGGAGCGGGGACACCCGAAGACTGAGGCAGGGCGGCCCATGAATTGCCCGAACACTCATCACACCGATCAGAGCCATGAGCTTAGGATCTAAGACTCTGAACGCTCAGCGACCTTATAAACTGTCCCCCCGTCTCCACCCCAGGTAGCCCACGGGAGTCCCCTGTTCTCCCAGCCCCCGTACTTACAAGATCTCCGGACAGGGCAGATAATAGGGGACGTAGGAGAACGGCAGCCAGTTCTCGATGTACACCCTAGGAAGGAAAAACCCCCCGATTCACTTCTGCCCCAGAGGCGGAAAGCTGCTTGGTGCTCGTTAGTGGGCGTGAAAGCCCAGAGGCGCATGTGGGGGTCCCCCACCACAACTCGGGGCTGGGGCTGGCCGGCCTCGGGGGACAAAGCTTCCGGGATCTGCACCCACACGAGGCATTCGCTCCCCGGTGGGATGACTCTAGATGACGGTCCAGGCACACAAGGTGGGGTTGGGGGGGGGACCACCCTGGGGGCTGCACAGAAGGGACGTGCAGGGGGAATTCTGGAGCAGGAGCGGGAGTGTGTCCCGTCGACAAGGCTGGGAGGATTGGGGCAGAGGAAAGAGTAAGTGCAAAGGCCAGAAGGCCAGCTCGTTTTTGCTGGGGCTGGTGCTGCGGTTAGGGGGCAGGCGTGCCGGGAGAGGCGGGTGACACCTGGGGTCAGGTGTGGGTTTTGCGATGCTGGGAAGGAGGGCTGCAGGGGGCATGCTCACCACAGAGCACAGATGGTGCTGGCCAGCAGGCAGAGCCCCAGGCCCAGGCCCAGTCTGCGGCCGCGCATGGCTGGGCACGGCATCTGAGCCCCAGCACCTGGGTGGGTGGGCCCTGGCGGGTCAGCCCTCCTCTCTCCCGCTGCGTCTGTGTGTCCAGGGGCCCGGGAACACCTGCAAAGGAAAGCTCCTTATCCCGCGGCCCCATCCTTGCTACCCTGCCCTCCTTTGGGTGGCGGGGCCAGGGGGATGTGGGTCCCTGGTCTCCTCTTCCTGCTGGACCCCAGGCGCAGCTCTGGAGGCTCGGAAGCCAGCCCATTACTCAGGGCTCAGCCTAAGCCTGCAGCTGCGCCTCGGAGGTGGCGCCGGCCCATCTGACAAGCCCCTCAACACTCGCCCCTCGCCTCTCAGGTCTCCTTCCCCTCTCCCCTCCTCCCCCTCGGCGGAGGTGCACCGAGGGCCCCCGGGGCAGCAGCGCCAGGGCGGGGCGCTTGGGATGGGCTCGGTTCCCGTGGGGAACTGTGAGGACACTGGGACTCGAGCCCAGAATCCGCACAGCGGGGCCACGGCGGGATTCCGGGGATGGGGGGTGGGGGGGGACGGGAGTGGGGTGGGGAGGGGAGGGCTGGCGGCGGCGCATTCCTCCGGGAGGCGGGGCCCGGCGCTCTAGGTTGTCCGCGGGAACGCGCTCCAGCCCTCACTGTGTCCGTAAGGCTGGGCAGGTCACCCTCCCGCCACTCAACAGCCTCAGTGACCTCCGGGGATGAAGGCGCTGGGCAGGGGCGGCGGAGAGGGAAGACGGTACGCGCCGGCCCTGGGCGGGAAGGGCCTGGCATAGTCGGGGTCACAGCTAGCAAGAGACCCCTGGCAGCCCAGCGGGGGTCCACCCCGGGTCCAAGAAAGACCCTGGGGCTCGGGTTGCGGCGGCATCGGGCAAGCCCGCTCCCTCTCCCCGCCTCTGCGGGCCTCAGTGTCCCCACCGGGGGCGCAGCGTTCTCCAAACCCCCGCCTCGACCGTCGGCTCCGCTAGACCCTGCGTCCCGCGGGGCCCGGGCCGCCAGGGCCGCTCCGCCGACCCAAGGCCAGCCCGGAGTCCGCACCCAGGAGCCCGGGGCGCCCGTCCTCAGCCCGAGGCACCGCGCAGCGACAGGGTGGGGCGGAGGGGACGCGACTGTCCCTGCGGGGTGCAGACTCACCCCCTACGGCCCGACCGGCGTTGGGATGGAAGTTGGGGCGCACCTCGGACGGGAGCCCAAGGACAATGCTCGCCGGGGCCTCCGCGTTCGCCGCGGCCGCGCCGAGCCTGGGGCGGTGCGCGCAGGGCCGGCCCGGTGTTAGGCCTGAGGCCGGGGTGGGGGGGGCGGGGGCGGGGCCGGGTGGTGTCCGCGGAGAGGGCAAAGGATCCTCTGGCCCCGCCCACAGCCTCAGCCCCGCCCACCCGGCCCGCGGCCGCCGCCCCGATCGCCGCGGGGGTCCTCTGGGCGGTGGGCGCAGCAGGCCCAGCGCCCCGGCGGGACGCGCGGGCCTGGGAAGGAATGACTTGGGGGGGGGAAATCTTCAGTGTTTCTAGAAGAGCATCGAAGCAACCACAGCCAGGGACACCCCGCTGGTTTCGGTTTAGGATGTCTCCTCCTCAGCCCGGGGTCTCCAAGCCTGGCGCCCCGCCCGGGTGACCTGGAACTTCCCGGCGGCTGTTTCTTCCCTTGTCAGTAGCGTTGCCCACGCTTCCTTCCCGGGAGCTCTCCTCCCGCGGCCTGTCCGGTCGGGCGCGTGGCCTCCAGCAGCCCCAGGCGGACCCTCTTACATCTCACGGGGGGGGGGGGGGAGGCCCAGGGCAAGGGGTGGGAAGGCTTCGAAGCAAGGGCCTCTGCCTGGGCATGGTGAGGGAGGGGGCGTCCGGAGGGCCCCAAAAGGGAGGGGCCCTAATGGTCAAAGAGGGAGCAGTGACAAGGGAGGGAGAGAGGCAGCCATATGCGGATAAACCGCGGGGAAGACAGAACAACTGAGGCTCAGCTTCACCTGGACACGCAGCTTGCAGCTGTCAACCCACATCTGCCTGGCACCTGGGCACAGCCTCCCGGGTCCTTCCCGACTCGGCGGCCTGTGTCCCTGGGGCCTCCCTGGAGGACCACAGGCTCCGGGGAAGGCAGGGCCTGTATCCCCAGAGTCTGCAGGTCCCTATCGCACAGGCGGGGAGGTGCGTGAAAGGTCGTACCTTCATTTTCGGCTCCAAGCGCCGGTTCCCTGGGACCTGGTCTGGGACCAGCTGGCTTGTTTCTCTCCCTGGGTTTAAGTTTGTGAAGATCCCCAGTGTACCTCTGCCGCCCCGCCCTGCTTTGCCCGGGAAGAGGCGAATTCAGCCCAAGGATAGCCTCAGGGCGGCATGCAAGAAGCTGTGTGAAAAGGTGACAGCAAAAAGGGAACGCCCAGCATTCTGCCTCCCGGTCCCACCCGCTGTGGGATTCCCTCCCCCCAAGGATGTGCGAACTTTGTGACTGCGTTCCAGTGAAGAGGATAGGACAACGTGATGGGGTGTCATTCGAGGTGGAGTTATGAAAAGTCTGTGACTTCTACTGGTCTCCTTCTGTGTTCCCTCTCTGTCCCTCTCCGTGTCTCCCTGTCTCTGTCCCTCTGCCTCTCTGAGCCAACGTTCTGGAGAAGCAAGAGCAGGTACTACCAGCTGCCTGACTGGACCCTGGTGCAGTGACCAGGAGGGGCCTGGCCCACAGACAGGAAACACCTGTGACCTGGATCCAAACTGAATCCTGCCAATATCCGTGATTGATCTCGGAGACAGACCCCACCCCTGGAGAGCCTCAGCTGAGACCGCAGCCAGGCCTCCCTGGGGGGGACCCCCAGACAGAGGCTCCCAGCAGAGCCCAGATGCATCCAGGTCACAGGGACTGTGAGGCGGGCAGTGTGTGGATTGTAAGTGCTAAGTCCGGGCCACGCTGTCACACAGCAGAGATGCTGGCAAGTCTAGCTGACGTCCATCTCCTCATGTAGTTATTTTCTTGCGAAGAGAACGTTTAAGATGTAATAATGTCTTAGCAACTTTCAAGCATGTGATACAGTGTTGCCACCAACAGCCCCCACGCTGTGCATGGCATCCCTGGGACGCATTGACAAAGTGTGTACCTTTGTGGCCCATCATCCATTTGGACCACTCCCTCACCCCGCCTCCTCCGGCAAACACAAGTCCGTTCTCTGTGTTATGTGCTCCGTTTTGTTTGTTTTAGGTTCCACATGTAAGCGAGGTCCCAGGGTGTGAGCCTTTCTCTCCTGACTTACGTCACTGAGCATAATGCCCTGGGGGCCCCTCCGTGTTGATGTGTGCGTATATTTACGCACCCCATTCTCCTCTGTCCACTCATCCATCGGTGACTCTCAGGCTGCTGCTTTGTCTCGGCTGGTGTCCATAAGGCTGCCGTCTTTTGAAATCAGTGCTTTTGTTTCCTTTACATAAATGCCCCGGATTGGAGTTCTAGTTTTAACTTTTTGAGGACCCTCCACGCTGTTTTCCACAGCGATGGCACTGAGTTACGTTCTCATGCAATTAACTATTTTGGCACTGATCTTGTCAATGCCAGGCGGGCAGGCCACAGGCTCGGGCAGCTTTCCAGAGGCAGGTAGGTTTCCTCCTGCGGACACCTGCTTTTGCTCCCCGGGCCTTCTGCTGGCTTGGCCCACCCACCTCTGTGCCCTGCACGTTGGCCACGCCCACAGATCCCTTCACAGCGACCCCGGGGCCCTGTCCAGCGACTGTCCAGCCTGACGGTTGCCTGGTCAGGCCGACGTGTATGGCCCACCCTCCCTCCACTTGGCACTACACACGTCCCTTCGCCACATGGCGTCTGCAGGTGAAGGCGGGAAGGAAGTTAGTTTTCCTCCTAGTGCGGCACAGCTGTCCCGTGCACTCACCCAGACACGCGAGCACCGTCCCCAAGGAGGCTGTGACGTTCTCACTTCCTTCGGATCCTGTAACTTAAATCCTGTCATGTGCAGTTAGTGAGTATTGGCGAGGAAGGGAAGGAAGAAACTCATTGGACACACACACACTCGCCCTGTGGGAAGATGGCCAGAGTGGGTGCTTGGGCTGCCGCTCATCTGGAAGGCCCTGGGATATTTCCTGGGTCTGGGAAGGCAGCCATATTGGTGAACTTTTGTCCCTCTGCTGCCCCGGTGCCCGCCGCATAGCTAGTGCCGGCTCCAGCGCCAGCTGGACCACCAGCCCCAAAGCTCTCATCACCTTCGGAACCAGAACTCATACCAGCCCTGGCAGCAGATCCGAAGTTAGAGTCATTTCTGGCCCAAGCCCAACAGCTAGATGTGGGGACCAGCTACGGAGCTAGAGCCGGCTCCGGCACCAGCTCTTGCAACAGTTCTAGAGCTGGAGCCAGCTCCAGCGCCACTTCCAGGTTTAGAGCCAATGCCAGGTGCAGAATTACAGCCAGCTCTATCGCCACATTGAGTGGCAACTCCAGAGCTTGAGCTAGTTCTAACATCAGCTCATATAAAAGCCCTGGAACTGCAGCCAGCTCCATCCCAAGCACCTGCTACAAAGGCTAGAACAAGCTCCAGCACCAGCTCCAGCTCCCACTCTAGCTCCAGCTCCAGCTCCAGCCCCAGCTCCAGCACCAGGGCTAGAACCAGCTTCAGCTCCAGCACCAGCTCCAGCACCAGCCCCAGCTCCAGCACCAGGGCTAGAACCAGCTCCAGCTCCAGCACCAGCTCTAGCACCAGCTCCAGCACCAGCTCTAGCACCAGCTCCAGCACCAGCCCCAGCTCCCGCCCTAGCTCCAGCACCAGCTGCAGGACTAGAACCAGCTCCAGCACCAACTGCAGAGTTAGAGGCAGCAGCTCTGTCATCAACTTATTTGCCAGCTCCAGCACTAGTCTGGCACCAGCTTAGAGCTTGAATCAGACCCCACATTATGGAGTGGCAGATAATAAAAGGAACTGAACTAGAGCCGGCTCCAGCTCCAGCTCTGGTAACACAGCTCTAGAGTTAGAGCCATCTCTAGAGCTAGTGTCAGTGTCAGTGTCAGAACTAGCTCAAGCACCAGCTCCCGAGCTAGAGAAAGCTCCAATGCCAGCTCCAGAATTAGAGCCAACTCCAGCACGAGATCAAAAGGTAGAGCCAGCTACAGTGTCAGCTTCAGCACTGGCTCAAGAGCTTGAGTGATTTCTGGAGCTAGCTCCAGCCAGAACTCCAGAGCCAGAGCCAACTCCAATGCCAGCTCCAGCTCCAGCTCCAGCCCCAGCCCCACTGCTAGAGCCAGTTCTGTTACCAGCTCCAGAACTAGAGCCAGAGCCAGCTCCAGCTCTACCAACAGCTCCAGCACCTGGGTTCAAGCCAGCTCCATGCTAGAGCCAACTGTGGCTCCAGCATGTGCATCAACTCTCAAGACAGAACCAGAGCCAGCTCCAGCACCAGCGTCAGCACCAGCTCCCGGTCAGGGTGAGTGTCCTCCCATGAGCTCGAGCCGCCTTGAATGCCATCTATAGCACCAACTCCTGAGATAGTGGCAGCTCGATCATCAACTCCTGTGCCCGCTGCAGTGATGGTTCCAGTGCTCACTTTAGAGAGAGAACCAGCTTGCAGCCAACTTAAAGCAAGTGCCAGGTTTCAGGGAAGAGCAGGCTCCAGCGCTAGCTCTGGCATCGGTGCCTGAGTCAGAGCCATTCCTGGCACCACACTCAGAGCTGGAGCCTGCTCCGGCAGGGACCTACTACCAGCTCCAGAGCTGGAGCCCCCACAAGTGCCCGAGTGAGCTGGCATGAGTGCCCGCTCAGGGGAAAGAACCAGCTCTGGCCCCAGCTCCGGCTCCAACATCAGAGCTAGAGGCAGCTCCTGCGCCCGCCGCAGCACCAGCTCTGTGCCAGGCTCTGCCCTGACTCCGGCTGCAGAAGTGGCGCCAAGTGCCAGAACTACAGTCAGCTCCGCCACCAGCCGGTCCTGGGGGCCACCGTCCCCGTGGGCGTAGGGGAGGATCCATCCGTACCTAGGGGAGGCCGTGAGGGTGTCACACCTACTGTACCTGCTGTGACGTCTGACACTCCTACTGGCCGACTCTCTGCCCAGAAACCAGGCCCAGGAGGCTAGGACCTCCATCCGCTTTTGTCACCCAACTGTGCTACGTGCCCAGGGACGTGCCTGCCCACAGAGGGGCTTCACGCTTGAGGGACACAAACCTGGCTGGCACCTCATGGATATGCATGGGTCTGGGGCCCCTCGGCCAGCCTCAGGGGTCCTGCTCCGGCTGCTCATGGAGGGGACCCCCCAGGGAGAATCCGGAACCTCCATTCGAATGGGACGACAGTTTTACCCAAGGGCACGGACAGTGAGGCCCGAAGCAGAGCAGCTTTGTGGGGAAAGGAAGGTCCCACGCAGCAGCAGCAGCACAGCCCCCCCGGCAGGCCCTGCCACAGGGCCGGCCCCTCTCCCGTGGCCCTCACGACCCTGTGAGGTCTGTACTCTTAGCACCCGTTTTCACACCAACCCACTGAGGCTCAGAGAGGTGAGTAACACGCTCAAGACACCCGCGGCGGCGAGGTGCCACCGTGCTGGGGATGGGGGGGGGGCAAACTGCTGGGTGGTGGGAAGGTTCGGTAGGGGCACGGGAAGACGGTGACGTGTGGGGGGGTCACTGCTCTGGAAGGCGGCACTGGGGGCCCCGCAGCGTCTCCGTGGTGCCAGCTCTGACTACCACGCCCTCCGGGGCTCTCCCAGGTCCATTTTCACACAGAGAATACTTATCTGACGAGAGGGCCAATTCAAAAAACACAAATAGCACACAAATACCCAGTTCACCGATAATCTTACAAATATGTGTACAGTGCATTTGGACCTGGCTAAGGCTATGGCTGGATGGTGGGGGTGGAGGGGAGGGAGCGAGGGTCCGAGAGGCCATGGGTTGGGACTGTGGCGCTCGGCCAGTGAAATGCTATCAGGGCAGGCGGCCTTGCCGGCCCCCTCTGGGCCTCACTGGAGTGGTGGGACCCCTCATCCCTGAGCCGGGCCCTTCCAGGTCCTTGTTCTGGTGACTGCAACGTCCCTCCAAGACACCAGCTGGTCAGGGCACGGCCCTGACGCCAGGTCGGACGGGACACGCCAGGCGCCGTGGCAGCAGGAGGGAGGACTCGGGAGGCCAGCACCTGGCCTCGGGCACTCTGTGTCTTTGGGCCACTTCCCGGCTTGCTCGAGGTCCCTCTGCAAGGTGGCAGCCTTGGAGGTCCCGTCCCGCCATGGTCCAGGCATCCTCCCCACCCCGCTTCCTGAGCCCCTCTGGTCCCCCAGCTGCCTCTCCCATCACCAGCAGGCACCCCACAAGTCACCCGCTGTACACACGTACTTTCCTGTTTCACGTTTGCTAATTACAGTCGTGCTGGCCATTCGTGGTTTCGAAGTGGCGCCTGGTTCCCTGCCCCTTACACCACGTGGCCTGGCACCAGCCCCGAGGGGTGGGGGCCGAGCGGCCACTGGGACGGCAGTCCCCCGGCCCCCCGTGTGCTCCGCAGGACCTGGGCTGGCAGAGGCGGACGTGTCCGTCCACACGAGGGCCACCCTGTATCAGACCCCACTGGGCAGACTCCTCCGGGTGGTCGGGAACATAAAAGCTGAGCCACGAGGAGGGGGCCAGGACAGGGGGGCAGTGCCTCGCCCCAGGGGACACGTGCTGCCAGGGATGGCCCCACGCACGAGCGAACAGTGAGAAGTCCCTGCGAGCGAGTGTCCCCGGGTCCCTCCTGACCGCTGGGAGGGTACCTGCTCAGGGTGCCCGGGGCTCGCCCAGCCTGTGGGTGCATCACAAGGGACTCTGAGCCCCAACACAGAAGACGGTGGCCTCAAGAGGCAGCTGGCACTCCTGCTGTCCCGTCCATATGCCCACCCATCTCCTGGAAGCTTGAGGGGGCAGGGACCCGTGCGCTCTGTGGGCCTGCCACACCCACGCCAGCCACCCACACGGATCACGCCCGAACCTAGAGGTCCCAGCCGTTCCGCCCAAATCTGAGCTTTGTGGGACTCCTGCTGCCGCTGGTGCTGTGTGCTGCGGGGCCCGGGGTCAGCAGCAGCCCCGGGAGGGTAGTCGCCGAGAATCACGACTGGCAGCGGGGACGCGAGGTTGGGACTGGGACTCGCCAAGGACTGCAGCCAAGGACGGAGGGGTCCGTTCAGGGGCAAGGCTGGCTTTTATTTGGGAGGAGAGCGGACACATCGTGGGGCCGCCCCACATCCGGCCCGGCCTCTGTTCTCGGGGGAGGGGGGTCGGCGGGCCCCGGGCCCCGGGCCCCCGCCTGCTCCTGCAGGCGGACCAGGGCCTCCACCTGCCTCCGCTTCTCCTTGGCGCGGCGGATGGCCGTCTGGAAGAGCCCGCAGAAGAGCTGCACGGACGGGGGCGAGTCGTCGTTGCCGGGCACGGGGTAGGTGATGAGGCAGGGGTTGCAGTTGGTGTCCACGATGGCCGCCGTGGGGATGTTCATCTTGGCGGCGTCCCTCACGGCCACATGGGGCTCGAAGACGTTGTTGAGCGTGTGCAGGAAGATGACGAGGTCCGGCAGGCGGACGCCGGGGCCCAGCAGCAGGGGGGCGTTGGTCAGCAGCCCGCCCTTGAAGTGGCGGGTGTGGGCGTACTCGCCGCAGGCGCGGGCGGTGCTCTCGATCAGGTGCGAGAACTGCCGGTGTCGGCTCACGAACAGGATGATGCCCTTGCGGTAGGCCACGTGCGCCGTGAAGTTCAAGGCCAGCTGCAGGTGCGCGGCCGTCTGTTCCAGGTCGATGATGTCCTGTCCCAGGCGGCTCCCGAAGATGTAGGGC
>PVKZ01009266.1:0-11724 GCA_004027375.1 Macroglossus sobrinus
CCTTCTCCTTCTCCTTCTCCTTCTTCTCCCTCTCTCTCTCCCTCCCTCCCTCCCTCCCTCCACATTTGAGCTGTAATTATACAAACTCATTACTCACAGCTTAGAAGGCAGTTTTTAATCATCTAATTCCAGACTGGGAGGATTTCCCCATGTCATTTGGTCCTTCTGCGACACAATGGCTCCGAGGTTACACAACGGCCCGTTCCCGCCTGTGGTTTGGCCGAAGCTGCCCGCCCCTCGCTGCCAAGCATTTGGTTTGATTCTAGCTTTTGCAGAGTGTCCCCCGAGTCTTCGCCCACTAATCTGTGCCCACGTTTCTGAGGATGGTCCCAGGAGTGATTTTCCAAGCATCCGAGTCTTCGGAGAATGCATCTATTTTGAAGGCTCCAATTACTTAAATGTAGACGTCTGGTTTTACGGTGATGGTCACAGAGACCATTGCAATTCGCAACTGGAGAAGGGGAGGGCGCAAAGAATCCCCGTTAAACTCCAGAGTTTGTGGCACTTGTAGCGACGGCCGGAAACGCACCCCGAAGAAGGGAGAAGGGACGTTTCTGCCTGAAACGCCTGTACCCATGACAAAGCTTCCAGAACAACCTTTGCTTCAGTGGAACCACAGTTCTCATCCATCTCTCCATGCCCGACATGAAAACAAGATGGAGCGAGCTCGTCGGGAGGGGTGTGGGGACGCTGGACGCTGTTCTCAGAGAGACAGGACTTGCTCGCCAGGTCTGGTCCACCCCAGATGCTGACGGGAGCCATCGGCTCGGCCCCAGCCCCAAGAACCCATGGCGGCTGCCCCAGGATTCGGCCGGCTGCAGTCTGCATGGGGCTGAGCGGCTGATTGTTATCTCACACGAACCGTGCCAGGTCTCCTGGGATGAAAGGGAACCGCAGGGGTGAGACTGCCGGCTGGGGAGTGTGGCGTGGTCATGCCCCAGCACGCAGCACCCTGCCCTGCCTGCCCGAGACCCCGGCCCAGAGCACCTGGGCCCCCCCCCCCGAAGGTGACGGAGACAGCGGACGCTGTTCCCACACCTGACGCCGCCTTCGTTCCCGTCCCTGAGACGGACGGCAGACCCCAGGTCCTACTGTGCGACCTTGGGTAGTCACCCGGCCTCCCCGATAATTGACACACCCATCTCTGATGGCTGCCGTGAGGATTAGGTGTGTCCTCACATGGACGGCCCTCATGACAGGCCTGCCACGGCGTCGTGAGTCCCCGAGAACGTGAGTCCCACGGGACGGGCACTTGGTCCCATCTGCGGTGGCCTGCCTGGTGCCTGGGACAGCGCCAGGCCCAAGGCAGCGCTCTGTAAGCACATGCTGAGTGCGTGTGCCCTGCTCACGGGAGCCCCCCCCCCCCGTCTGAGCGGGGTGCCAGCCACAGCCCGAGCATGCTGTGTCCCCTGGGGCGGCGGGCTCGGGGCTCTGTTAAGGACCAAAGATGGGCCGATGTTTGCTCTTTGCTAAAAGAGAGCCGAGTGTGTTCGTCCAAACCACCGGTAGCAGAGACGCTGCTCCCGTCTCCTGAGCCCTCACCGCGTGCCAGCCCTGCACGGATGCCCGGAACCCCACCGCTGTCCTCGACAGAGTTCTCCTGCGACAAGCACACGCAGAAAACGGCATTTACACGGCACAGTGGGGTCGGCCGGACAGGCTGAGGGATGATGTCTGCATGGAGCTGGATGAAAAAAGGCATCACACTGAAAATGCTCTAGAATTATGATAAGGAGGCCAAAACACAAAGGATTATGGGGCATATTTACTACCAAGTGTTGTTTAAGACATCTGAACGAAACCCTGTCACCTTACAAACAAACAAACAAACAAACAAACAAACAAACAAACAGACTTTGAATTTCCTGCCATAAATGTGCTTGGCTGACGTCAGATTTTACGACTGGCATGATGCACTACTCCAGAGCGAGACTTTTGCTAACGACGTCTTCCGATTCTTCATCGTCACTACCTTTAAAAATGTCTAAATAAGTAAGGCCTGGAATCTTGAAAATCAATTTTGAAACAACATTTTACAAAGGAAGAAAAAAAAAAACAACGGGTGAGAATAGATTGAGAGAATCCAGAGGTGTTTTCAAAATGATGGATGTAAAACATTGCGATTTTTCTTACGTGCCTATGAAGGAATCTCGCACTCGATCGAGCTTTGCGTGTCACGCCTTCCAAACGAATGCGACGGCTCTCGTTTTCAGAATGTGAGATGTTAAAGGTGTAATGCTGAAGACGCAGGCGTGGAGAGGCTCGCTGTACTCCATCCAGGGCCTTTGTAAGTCCTTGGAACGACCTTGGCTGTCAACCTGAGCTGCAGGAAACTATTGCAGGGGTTCCAGCCGGGGACATGATCCACTTAGGCGTCAACAGCGCCCCCTGGCTGCTGTGGTGGGGACAGGCGGCCCCCGGGCCTGGATGGCAGCAGGACAGGGAGCCCGCTGAGTGCCCAGGCGCGAAGAGGGTGGCCTGGAAGACAGGACAGTGGACCAGAGTCCCTCCCCACCTGGGATCTCACCTTGTCACCCGGGAATTCCACATCTGGCCACCAAACTAAAGAAATAGCCCCACAACAAACCCACAACAAACAAACAAACAAACAAAGATTTAAAAGGGGTGGGAGAGGTTCAGGAGGGGATCAGATGAAAATGCCAGAGATATGACATAAAAAAGGAAAAGTGGGAGTGACACCCACATTCACCAACAGGGCCCTTGCCAGGCAAAACCGAGGGTGTGGAGCCGGCAGAGGGGCAGCCTGCTGGTCGCTGCGTCCCCCGTGCTGGGAGGGGCTCCATTGCTGCGTGTCACCTGACTGATCACAGTAGGATGGTGCACCCAGGGCTTCCGTGATTGGAACATGTGGACAATATGCGCTCACAGGGGGAGGGACGAGGGAGGCAGGGTGCTGCTGGAGGCCCCAAGGGGCAGGCCAGCCTCTGGGGAGGGCCAGGGGCTGGCAGCGGTCTGAGGCGGGTGTGGGTCTGGGTGAGGCTTCGGCTCCAGGCACCGCCCCCCTACAGGCCTCGCCCCTGGGGTTTCAGGGTGTCTCCTCCCCCCGCCTTTTCCATACGGTCGGGGTTAGCAACAGTCAGCAGTTTTGTCGTGGGGCTCACGAGCAGAACAAGTAAGTACACGGGCTCCTGGCCTGGCCTGGCCTGCCTCCCGACCGATGGGCAGGCGGGAGGTATTCCCAAGAAACCCCGCGTTTTGAATGCATCCTCTACAACTGCTAAATGATTCAGCCCAAGCCCGACGAGAGTCACTGGTGGCCCCGAATCTCTTGGCAGCAAATGAGAGGCGCGGGGTCCCGCCGCGCCGTCCCCTCCCGCTGGCCTGTGAATTATGGCCGCGAAACGCAAAGCAAGTGAGGGCTGGCGTAGCGCGGCTTAATTCATAAACCCAGAAGCGCCCGTGTGATTCATAGTCACCTGGGAGACCTCGTTTTCTCTTCCTTCGGTGCCCAGCGAGACCTGCACTGGCAAGGACCCCTCCCTCAGGCCTGCGGCACCCGGGAGCCACCGGGGACCCGCGGCTACCAGGCCTGTCCAGACAGGGTTGCCGGACGGAGCAGAGCCAGCGCAGGGCGCCCGGGTGAACGCGAGCTTCTGAGAAACAGCCACGAGCCGTCCCGAATAGTTCACCGACACATTTCCACGAGGGAAGGATTCCCGTCGGTCTGAAATTCACCTTTAGCATCGGGTTGCCCTGTGTCTCCTCTGGCAAACCCGTTTCTGGTATAAGATCTATTGGAGAATAGATTTTTACCTGGGGAACAATTCAAAAAATGATCTCTGCTTTCTCATCGCGACCCCCCGGGGTGTGAAGCGCTGTGAGCCGTGCCACCGAGTGTCACCGCGCGGTGGAGAGGGGGCTCTGGGGTGCGGGTTTCACCGTGGCTCTGCCACCTCGTAGCTGTGTGGCCGCAGGCGGGTTATTTAACCTCTACGAACCTCCGCTCTGCGGGCACGATGCTGGACCGAGCTCATACGGGCGTTTTGACAATGTCACACCACGCGTCACACGAAGCCCCTAGCACAGGGTTGGGCGCTCGGCAGGCCCGACGCTCAGGTAAACGAGTGTCATTCCGTCCGTTCAGCTCCACTCCCGCGGAACCCACACAGAATCTTCCGAAGGCCTTTCCTGTGAAGACCGGAATGCCTGAGCTGGCAGGAGACGTGGCCTCAGGGGTGCCCGCGGGACCCGAACGGGCTGGGGCCTTTGGCTCTCATAGTCAGAGAGGGTCGGCTCGAAGGGCGTGTGGGCTTCAAAAAGGACAAACCCATCACACAGTCCCTGTCTGGGGACCACCGGGGGAGAGGCCCCCCTCCCTACTTACGAACTGTGTCATTTGCTGCGACGTCCTTCTGCGCTCGGGCTTTGATGCCCTCGACACGCGACATCTCCGGGCTGTTGTAAGGACGCGTCGTGTGCCAATGGCGCCCAGCACACAGTCGGTCGCTTGACGGCATGGCAGTCACTCGTGTTCGCTGCTGGAGGGCAGGGCTGCAGTGCTGCTTTGAACTTGGCCCGGTGCTCAGAGGTCTGGGGAATTCAAAAGTCAAACAACACACACACATGTGGAGTGGCATCAGTCGCCTGTGTCCTGGTCAATGTCCCACCGCTGGATGTGGCACTGAGGGGTTCAGGCAGGGGTGCCTTTTCCCTGGGTTTCAAGCTCACTCAAATAGGTGACTTACATAAGGTAAGTCTATTTCCTTCTCATTCAGAAGGTGTCTCCAGGAGAACAAGCCGAGACTGGCAAGCTGCACCCCATCGCTGGGAACCTAGGCTCCTTCCATGTGTTTGCTTTTCTTTCTTAGCCTGAGACTTCCAGCCTTAGGTCTCCTCATGGTTCCAGATGGCTGCTGGAGCTCCAGCCATCGTAACTTATTCTGAGCAGGAGAAAGGAGCAAGGGGATTATACTGAGAAGAAGCACACACTCCCCAGCTGCATCAGCCTGCCTTCAAGGAGCCGGCCAAGCATCTCTGTGCAAAGCTTCCCCTGACATCTCATGGGCCATTTCTACCTACAGGGAATAAAGTTCTTTATCACCACTCAGAATCAGAGCAGGTTCTCTTAGGAAGGAAGGAGAAAGGAGAGAAGAAGAGATGGAAGGAAGGAAAAAAGGGAGGATGGAGAGATGACATTGGCTAGCAGTCTTTGTCGCACATGGTACAGGTCACACGTGGCAGCTACTTTGTCCCCAAACGTCAAAGCAGATGTGGAAGTTCAGTCTGCTCACACGTGGTCGAGGGCAGGGGTCCCAAACTCCAGTGCTCCCAGAGTCCAGGTACAGCAAGAAGGAGGCTGTGCGTTTTTATCCTGTGATTATAGCAGGACAATACAATACTTATGTCCCGTGGAATTATCTAGTGAAATCTGTGTGTCAGTCATGATGGGGGAGGGAAGTTAACGGCACACAATCAAATCCGCTAAGGGTGGGACATGTTTGTGACTTCGGGTGTCTGCGATGGCAGCCGGGCGAGGGGGATGCAGTGAGAGGGACGATGCCCTGGCCCCTCCTTGTGTGTCCAACCATCTCCCAGCCTCCCAGATGCGCTGGGCCAGGCCATGTGGGGAGGGGGGCGCCAGGGGGCCGGTCCCAGCGCGTCACCATCACATGGGGTCCCAAGCACAGCCCCCCGACTCTGAGCCTGCTTATCCGCAGCGGGGCCCTTTCCCAGATTCGGGGTGGGTTCTGTTGGGCACGAGCCAGGTCTCGAACTCAGCTTCTGAGACCTGCATTGCACACAGAAGTTGAAGGTCAGCGGGGCCGATCTCGGAGATAAATGACAGGGAAGGAGGTTCTAGGCCTCTGTGTGCTGCTCTGAGCGTTCCCAGCCGAGACCGGGACGTCGGCCGCCGTGCAAATGTCTGGCTTGCTCTTTCGCCGCCAGCCACATGTCCGTCGCAAACGTGACCATTCCGTGTGAGCCCACGGCGTGGTTCCCGCTCCCGGCCAGCGCGGGGGGCCGCTGTCCCCTGACGCCTGTGTTCCGGCGGCTGCATTCCAGCACCAGCTTAACCTCCTCACTTCGGCATCGGCCGAGCTCCCAAGAAGGAATGAAGGATGACCAACGTCCTGGCTGGCCAGGGGCCGATGCGGGCCCAGGACACAGGACTTTAAACCGCGCTGCGCTGGTCACCCACTGTCCACAGACAGCCTCACACGTCCCTTGCCGGCGACAGGGCGAGGGCGCCTGTAACTGGCCACGGAGGGTTCCAGAACGTGCGGTTATTGTCCTGGGAAGCCGAGCGCCCAGGAAGCTCTTAGCACCCTCCCGACCCGCAGAAAGCCACGAGCAGGGAGCGGGCGGGCCGCGGCCTTGCTCCCAACGGGAAACAAACAATGTCAGTAACACACGGAAAAAAAAGTCATCTTCGTTCAAGGTCCAGAGCGGTGAAAACCAGTGCCCACCACGACGAATGTCCCTCTTGTCCTCAGCGCGAGGTCGCGCACAGAGCAGGGACCCACGTTCGCTTCAAAATATAATGAAACTGGAGAAGCGTGTCCAGTGGGTGGGGTGGTTAGCGTGAGCGGAGAGGAAGTGTGAGGCCGCACACACCACACGCAAACACACATGCGTGCACACATACGCACACATGCACACACACAAACACACGTGCACATGCATACACACACACGAACACAAATGCACACAAACACACGTGCACGCGCCCCCCCACACACATGCACACACATGCACACACACGGACACACACACGCACAACAGCTAGCAGAGGGCCCTGCGGGGCTGAGGTTGGACGGTGTCCGGACGCCGGCTCTGTCTCAGACCGTCCTCGGTCACTTGAGTCCGTTCACCAGACTTTCAAGACCTGCAAGGACTTAAAACAGAATCATCATTGCCTGGCACGTGGGAAGCTTCGTGCTGCACCCCGAGTGGCCGTGGGCCAGAGAGGACGCGGGCCGGCCGGCCGGGGCACGTCGTCACCGCAGCCGGCACGTCGCGGCTCAGACGGGGCGGTGTCATCCAGCACAGACAGAGTCGGGAGCTGCAGGTGTGTGTTCACGTCTCAGGGAGTTCTGGGACCGGTCGCAGCAAACTCGTCCCCAGGAGAGGGGCGGTTACCACGTGCACTTGAACTTCAAACCCACCCCCTGCCGTCTGGGCTAACTTTCTTCCCCTGATGAGCAGATACTTTTTCTTTTAAGCAAAACCCCAGTGTTCGCAGGCCTGTGAGAGCGACAGTGACCCTCCCCGTAGGCCGTCTTCCTGGTGCAAAACGGGACACATTTCACATAACTTTTCGAGAACGAATCTCTCGGGTAATTAATTAAGCCTATAATTACAGACCAATGTTTAAAAACGCAATTTGTAGCTTCCCTACGAGACTCATTCCGAGCCTGACTTCTGACGTGGGCTCAGTTCCATTGGAACCGATTCTTACGACGTGGAGGGTGGGGGTGACCCAGGCTCCATCTGGGACGGATTGAAGCGCACTGTCATTTCTGTACGTGTTTCTTCAGAGCTGTGGCTATTTATGGAACCGCGTGTGCATCTCAGGCCTCGCACACAGGGCCCTGGAGAGTTGCTTTGATGAAAACCTCGAGGCCGCTTTCTGGGGTTTGGGGGGGACACATTTTCTCCATCCCTTACTCCTCCCTTGTCCATTGCCATTTTCCTCGGAGGGTCAACGGTTTTACAGAACAGGGCTTATTCTGCTTGTGGCATTAAAAAGAAAACCTCTGGCTTTGGGTGGCATCCCCTGCACAGTGGGACACGTTCGTGAGAGCGAAGGCATTTCCACCTGGGGACTTTGCCTGCTGATCTGCCGTCCACCTGCCCGCGGCTTAGCTCTGCAGGGGCAGAGATGGCCAGGCCCGTCCTTAGCTCTCTGGGCGTTTCTGGTGTTTGAGGTTCTCGCCTGGCCGTCTGAAGCACGAAGCAGGTTCTGGGAAACACAAACCCCTTTTCAGGGTGAAAGGGGAACTGCTTTTGGGGAGGGGGCAGGGCTCCCGTGAACACGGCCGTGAAGTCCCTTCACGGGGACAGACAGACGGAGTCTGAGCCGAGTTACTATTGACACGGGGCCTCACGTGTAACGGGGAGGCGAGCCTCCCTTCCCAGCCGCGAGGCGGGAATTCTCGCCTGTCAGAGCAAACGGGCACGGTCCCCAGGACAAGGGGGCATCCCGTGAGGTCCGCCAGCCCGTTGGGGACGACCGGCAGCAGGCAAGGTTCTGAGGTCTACCCGTCTCCTTCTCGTCCCAAAGCGGCCGCCCTTGGTTCTGAGTAGAGGTGTTGGGGGGTGGGGGGCTTTCTTCACACCTGGGGAGGAGTCCCTACCTGTCGACGGCGTCCAAAAGGGCCCCCTTCCAACCCGAGGTTTCCCAATTCTGGACTTTCACTCTGGAGACGGGGTTCTGATTAAAATGCGTGCCGCCTCTCAGGAGGGTGACTCAGTCCAGCCCGCGGGAGGGGCCCTCCCCCCAATGCCGTTTGAGTCATTTGGGGTTTCTAGCGCCCTGAATAAACTTTGCATTACTCCCTTTGTCGAAGAGATTATTATTAGGAAACACCTTCGCGAGCCGTCCGTACATGTCATCGCATTTCAGCAGGCCTCTGGAGGCTGGGGCAGGTTCAGGGGGAAGGTGGCACCCCGGCCTGCTCCCCAGAGACCTGCTGCAGCGCGGGGCCCGGCCGGCTGGCACGGCTGACTGCCACATGCCGGGGCGGGTCTGCTCAGGACGCAGGAAATCAGGAAATCAAAGGCGACTCTGCAGAGCCCCAGGACGGCTGCCCAGGGCCCACGGGTGACGCAGAAGCCACCAGCCACCCCAGATGGACCAACCGCTCGGTGTGAGCTTTGCTGAAAACTGTCCTTCTCAAAGGATGAGATTAGGACGCTTGCCCCAGGCAGGAAAAACCACCGAAATACAAAAGCCGCTCACTCTCCGTAAAAACTGTGGGCCACCAGCTTTTGGTGATACGGCTGTGTTTGGTTTGGTGGGTGTTCTCAACCCCTTAGAATTAGGATTCGGGGAGAAGGGTGGGATTCTGATGCTTGGGACCCCTACCCTGACCAACAGGATCAGAGTTTCTGGGCAGTTTAATTTTATTTTATGTCCTATAGCGCTCCAGGTGAGTTCAATGAGCCGCTGAGGCTGAGAACCACCGATTTCATCACGGGGTCCTCAACTCAGAGAGGAACATTTAAAATTGAAGATGCAAAAAGGAATGAAAGGATTCAAGATGCAAAAAGAAATTCAAGGATTCAAGATGCAAAAAGGAATTAAAGCCTGGCCGGGTAAGTTCCTCTGAATCCCGTCTCTCCCGCTCATTATGGGCGTTCTCAGGAGGCGGAGAGAGAGGCCGCAAGCTCCAAAGTCGCCTGCAACCGGGGCCAGCGGGATTCGGCGTTCCCGTGACGCCCTCTGCTGGCCACAGAAACCGGCCGGCTCTCCTCTGAAAGGGACGGAGACCAGGGGCCTGTCTGGTGACTCCCTGGTGGGCCAGGGCCTTCTCCGATGCTGCTGCTGCCGTCCACACAGTGGGGGACATTTACAAGCAAACACCAGGACGCTGGAGGGGAGCCAACGGGCTTCTCCACCCTTTCATGCTGCCAAGGCCGCTGGTCCAGAAAAGAGAAGAATATTTTCCCAGCAAAGATATAATGATGCTGTTGCAGGCTAGAAGGATTGAGTTTAGGAATAAACGTAGCTTTCAGGAAAGCCTGACTTTTTTTCTCGTCTGGCTTCGGGCCGATGAGCTGTCTGCTGGCACCGGCTGGCGTGAGAACTTGTAGATGAGGAATCGTTCTGGGGTGGCTGTTGTCACGTGTTTAACGCTCTGCCGTCGGTGGCCCGAGGGTCTGCCTCCTTTCTGAATGAGGAACTCTGCGTTTCGCTTTGGCGCGGGGCCTCGCGGATGATGTGGCCAGGCCTGGTTTTAACGGGCGAATCTGTGTCACTGCGGGCCTCCCGGTGCCAGGCCCTGAGGGCACGGCGATGACAGCACAGACGGAGCCTGCCCTCAGAAAGCTTGCTGCCCGGAGCGGGTTCGCCACAGACGCTCACCCAAGGGACGAATCAATACATCAGATGCTTTAAAGGGTGACAAGCCTCGGGAGGAGATTCTGGAGGAGATCAGAGACCCCGGGAGTGGAGGCCGGGGGAGGCTTCTGGGAGGAAGTGACGCCGAAGCCACTGATGGGAAGGAGGCGCCCGAGCTGGGGACAGTGAGGGTGTCAGCTGGACTTGCACCTGTGGTGGGGATGGGGTGGCAAAGAGAACTCTGCAAAGGATTTCTTTCCACCTGAGCCAATTAATTCCTTTACGTCTCTTTCTTCAGCCCAAGGTCCCAGGTCCTGGTTCTCCCGTGCAGACGGATGGAGGTCGGAGTCAGAATTCCCAGGGAAAGGGCAGAGGGCGACAGCGGGGCTTCTCGTCCCCCTCTGACTGTGGGATTACGGCGTCCAGCCTCAGGCAGCCGCTCACAGCCGCTCTCACACGTCCCCGCGGCCCCCGGCACCCAGTGGGTGCTGCTGGATCGCCCCGGAGACCCGCCTTGTCTTAGATCCAAGCTCTGTCTGCACACCACGAGGCCAGTAAAGAAATCCAAAAATGCAGCCATTTGTCTTCTGCTTCTGATGCCTAGGGAGAAGGAGGTTGGGCAACGCATAGCCAGGTGTTTGGGAAAATAGCCCATCCCTGGATGAGGAAACTCCAGTACAGGTCGCTAATGGCACATGCACCTGCAGGGTGACAGCCACCTAGGGCTGCAGTCCCAGTCTGGAAAAAAACACTCCAGTCCCCATCAGGCCAAAGAAACATCAGTGTTTGTCAGTTCAGTCAGCCCTCTCTCTGTCCCCTGCCCTCTGGGGAGACTTAGGGCCTCTGTCAAACCCTTTGAGTTCTTAGGCCTGTCATCCCAGTGAGTGGGTGCGGAACCGGGGAGGGGTGAGGCCCTAAAAACCGAGCCTTGTCCTCAGACTGACCCCCAAAGGTCTTCGGGCTGCACTGTGGCTCCCGTCTGTCTTTGCAGAATGTCACTTGGGGGCCTGTTTAGTGACCACAGGTGTTTGGGACTTTTGTGTGTGTGTGTGTGTGTGAGAGTTACCGGTGTGGCCTTTTGCTCAGTTGGGGCCAGCAATGTTTATTCACCACGTAGTTTTTTATTTGGAAACATTTATTTATATGACATCTCCATCCATCTCGCTGGCTTTAAAGGTTTTCTTAGAAACAGGAGTGGGTGTTGGATTTTATGAAATTCCTTTCTGACATCTGTCAAGATGATGATGGCGGTTTCTTCCTTCCCTGGCTAGTGTGAATTATGTCAACAAATTCTTTCCTAATAAAGCATTCTTGCGACTGTGGAATGAATCCCACCGGTCACCCTGCTGTCCCTTTTGCCGTTCAAAGGCTGTTTCTGCTTCTTTAGGTCCTTGATATTTCCTTGAGTTTTATTAGCAGGGAAAAGTTCATGTGAAAGATCTATCCTTATTCTCTATCGTCCATTAAATAACTTAAAAACATTTCCAAACCAAAAAATAGGAGTGTGCCATAACACAGTTCTGCAATGTACTTTTTTTTCAGTTCAAAATCTATGTTCCCAGGCAGAATATAGCTCTGGTGCGCCTCCTGTTTCCCTGGTTGTTTTTTTGGGGGGATTCCCCCTTTTTCCTGGGGTGCCTGCAGTGCAGGTTCCCCCCGGGATGTTGTATTCAGACCTCTCCTCTGGTTTTACACCCCCC
>PVKZ01009267.1:0-11851 GCA_004027375.1 Macroglossus sobrinus
TGTCCGCGGGGCACCGAGGGTCGCCCAGCCGAAGGAAGGCCTCACCTCGGCGTGCGCGCCGCGGAGCCGCTGCTGCCCCTCGAGGTGACAGGCGCTCTCCCTGGTGGCACTGCCGCCCTCCGAGCCCGGCACTTCGGCCGCCGCGGCCGCGGGCGGGGGCGCGTCGGCCGCAGGGCTGCCAAAGGGCGCTTTGCCGCTGCCAGGGAAGGTGAGCACGTCGAACATGTTGGGCCGGGGCCCAGCTCCCCGGGCGGCCTCCTCCGGGGAGCCGGGAGCCGAGGCGCCGCCGCCCGCCGCCCCGGGCCGCTCTTCCCGGCGGGGCCCCCCTTTGCGCACCTCCTTCTTGCGGCGATTGCAGGTGGTGGCGATGGCGATGATGGCGGCCAGCAGCAGCGTGCAGCTCCCGGCCAGCACGATGATGACGATCAGAGGCGTGTCCCACTGCAGCGCCGGCCCCGACGCGGCGAGCCGCGAGCCCGGCGGGCGGGAGCGCTCTGCGCCCCCGGCACTGGCGGGAGCCCCCGGCCCGCGCCCGCCGCCTGCTGTCACCACGAAGCTGACGGTGGCGCTGGTGGAGAGCGGGGGACGGCCGCCGTCCGAGACGACCAGCAGGGCCCGGAACACGCGGCCCGGCGGCTCCTGCGAGAGGTCGCGGGTGAGCACGATCTCCCCCGTGCGGCGGCCGATGGCGAAGGCTTCCCGCGGCTCCTGCTGCAGCAGGTCGAAAGCCAGCTCCCCGTTGGCGCCTTCGTCCGCGTCCCGGGCCTGCACGCGCGCCACGGCTGTGTCCCTTGGGGTGCGCCCGGGGACCGCCACTTCCAGGGAGCCGTTGGCCGGCGCCGGGTGCACCAGGACCGGCGCGTGGTCGTTCTGGTCCAGGACGCGCACTTGCACCAGGGCGCTGCTGGAGAGCTGAGGGGAGCCGCCGTCGCTGGCCTGGACGCGCACGTCCAGCTGGCGCAGCGTCTCGTAGTCGAAGCTGCGCAGCGCGTAAATGGCCCCGGTGGCGGGGTCTACCGACACGTAGGTGGACACGGCGCCCCCGGCGCGGCCGACCTCGGCCTCCAGCAGCCGGTAGGTGACCTGGCCATTGCGGCCCAGGTCCGGGTCCCGGGCGGCCACCGTGGCCAAGTAGGCGCCGGGCGGGTTGTTCTCACGCACCGACACCTCGTAGACCGGCCGGGTGAAGAGCGGCGCGTTGTCGTTCTCGTCGCCCACGCGCACCGTGTAGGGGCGCACCGTGCGTAACGGGGGGGCGCCGCGGTCCTCCGCCACCAGCGTCAGGTTGTACTCGGCGATGCGCTCGCGGTCCAGGGATGCCGCGGTCACCACCAGGTAGCTGCCCGCGTAGGCCGGCTGCAGCCGGAAGTGCTCGTGCCCGTAGAGGGCGCAGCGCACCTGCCCGTTCGCTCCCGAGTCCCTGTCCGAGGTGCTGACCAGCGCCACCAAGCTCTCCCGCGCCGCCCCCTCCGGCACCAGCGAGATGGCGCCGGCCTCTGGAGTTCCCGGCCCGGCTGACGAGGTCGCGTCCGTGGCCCCGAGAGCAGCGGCGGCGGCGGCGGCGGCGAAGGGCGAGGCGGCAGGTGCGCCCAGGGCCGCCAGCGGGGTGATGGCGATGTCCGGCGCGTTGTCATTGACGTCTCGGATGCGCACGATGACCTTGCAGGTGGCGGCGCGGGGCCCGGGGCCACGGTCCTGCGCCCGCACGTCCAGTTCGTAGGTGTCCTGGCGCTCGTAGTCCACGGGTCCCGCCAGGGTGAGGCGGCCGGAGCGCGGGTCCAGGCGGAAGAGGCGGCGCGCCTCGGGCGGGGTGCGGGCGCCGAAGGCGAACACCACGTCGCCGTTGGGGCCCTCGTCGGGGTCCGCCGCGTCCAGGTCGAGCAGCAGCGAGCCCACGGGCGCGTCCTCCGCCAGCTCCACTTCGGCCACGGCGCCCTGCGGGAAGGCCGGGCTGTGGTCGTTGGCGTCCAGCACGCGCACGCTGAGGGCGGCCGTGGCGGAGCGCGGCGGGCGGCCGCCGTCCTGGGCCACCAGCTCCAGGCTGTAGGCGGCCTGGCTCTCGCGGTCCAGCTCCTGCAGCAGCACCAGGTCGGCGCACTGCGCGCCGTCCGCGCGCGTCTGCAGCTCCACGCGGAAGGGGCTGTGCGGCTCCGCCAGGCGCACGCTCTGCAGCCCGTTGGCGCCCACGTCCTCGTCCACCGGCACCTCCAGCGGGATGCGCGTGCCCACCGCCGCGCCCTCCGACACCTCCACGGGGATCTGGGCCCGCGGGAAGCGCGGCGCGTGGTCGTTCACGTCCCTCACCTCCACCTCCACGTGCACCAGCCTGAACTGCTCCTGCGAGAAGCTGACCACGTCGAAGGCCAGCACGCACTGCGGGGCCGGGCCGCACAGCCGCTCGCGGTCCAGGCCCGCGTCCCCGACGGTCAGCTGCCCGTCGCCCTCGCGCACCCGGAGCAGCGAGCTGTTGAATTGCTTCATCAGGCGGAAGCTTGTGTCCCCCGACACTTTCATATGCAGGTCCTCAGCCAGGGTCCCGATGACCGTGCCCGGGGCATCCTCCTCGAAGGTGCTGTATCGCACTGTCTTGCTCTGGGCCACTGAGAGCACCCAACAGAGGCTGAAGAGCTGCAAGGGGAAAAGGCAGGGGATGCCCCGGCGCCTCGCTGCACTCATGCCGCCAGCCCCAAGCGCTATTTCCAAAAGGCTGAAGAAGAGATTCCTCTCTGGTGTGCAGGTCCGGGCGTCAGTCCCAGGCTCCTCGGAGCACCCTCTTTGCGAGCCGGGTGCGGGAGAAGTCTGCCGGCTTCAGCTCCGCGGCTGGGGCTGGCGCTAGGGACGCGCGGACTCGCCTTCACTCCGCACCTCGCTCTCCCTTCTCCTCTCTGGCGCTGCGCCGCCGAGCGCCGCCTGCGTTTTTATAGCCGTCGATATGCAAATCACCCGAGCCAGGCAGCCAATGGCGGCCGAGGCCTCGCGCCGCTCCTACGCGCCAGCCTCTGACAATCCCTTTAATGTGGGAAGGCTTAGAGGGGAAAACAAGAAAGGCAAATTCAGGAGTCTTTTTCCTTTGTTTCTTGAACTCCTTTTGCTTTTCCCCCTTTCCTATCAGCGCCCTGCGTGTAGACGAGTGAGTTGGCACAGGTTTTATTTATTGTGCCGCTTCTGGTGATGGCGGCTTGATCTCAGAGCAAAGGCGGTGGGAGTTCGCCCCCCGGGGCTCGGGAGCCGCCCCGCCCCCCGCCCCCCGCCCCCTCCACACACACACTCTGCATTTTGCACCCTAGGAGGCTTTCAAGCGCCCGCAGCCCTCTCTCCGCGGACTTGCTCTTCCCTGCGAGGCCATGCCCGCCTTCTCTCCCAGCTTCCCACGGTGCCCGGAATAGCCTCTCGATTAAGGAGCCCAAAGCAGAATGGAAAACATCGATTTGATTCAAATGTGTGGACGCGATTGTGTGTTGCTCGCGTGAGCCCCAGTGAGCAGAGGTGCCGCTGCCCTTTCAAGGAAGGAGCCTTTGCGAGGTGTTAGTATGCATGTCACTGTCCAAATGGCTTTCTTAAGTCCTGGGCGCTAGCGGGCAAGGGAGAAAAAAAAAAACAAAAAAAAAGTTCCAAATAGGATTTAGCATAAGCTTGAGGAGATTTGGAAAGGTTTCAAAGATCAGACTGTATCAAAGGCTTATGAAGCCCTCGTTAGCAGTGAAAACAGAATAGCGTGGCAGGCGATCCCATCGGAGGTCCCCATGTCTGTATTATTTCACTGTGACAAGCGAAGGGGAGAGAGAAAGTTGAACAGTTTCCACGGCGGAGTTGGTCTAACTTGAATCTAATGAGCAAACGCCACATGTATCCATTATGTCCCTCTATTCATCCCCAATCACTGCCATAACTCGCAGGCTAAACGGTGATGGGCGCCGAACTGCACACAATACCCAGCTCGTATTAAAGTGCGTTTAGAGAACTTTCCCTCCTGACGCCTTGTTCCGCCTATTTAGAGGATTTTCTTTCTATTCTAATAGGGGCCGCTCTGGGAAGCAACACTCATCCTGTTCCAGAAGAACAAAATCGCAGCGTGATGTTGAAACCTGGTGCGAACCTGAGGGGGGGGACTTCACCATCTGCCTAAGAAAGTGCGCAGCTTCTCGACATTGCTAAGCTCTGGGCTGGACGGTTCCGAGGCTGGTCAGGCTTCTCGTGTCTCCCACAGGTATGGTTTCCCCCCACCCCCCAGCACCCCTGAAGATCTGGGAGATGGGGCTCTAAGCAGGAACAAGGAGAATTCTTATTGATTCTTGCTGAAGAGCTTTACTGAGCAGGTTATGCAAAGGCACACGCGGGAGGAGAGGTAACAACAAAAGTCAGGGATGGAAGAATTTTTTTTTTTAAAGGCGATGGATTTGATAAGCAGATTGCATTCAGTGAGCGTTCTTCTGAATTCTGTTTTTGGTCCTGCTCCTAGCTTCCTGTGTTTTCCTTTCCCTCAAATCCGAGGGAATGTGCTGGTCCCCCCCTAACTCCCTGCCAAGACATAGAAGAGTCCCCTCAGAGGAGGGACACCAAGCAGGGAGCTGGATGGGCAGTGAGGATGAGGCAGGGTGTAGGAGGTGATCACAGCTGAGAGCAAAACATGCAGCCCCAGCCATCACTGACTAACAGCTCTCGTGGGACTGGGGGTGGGGCGGTGGGTGGGTGACCGCTTCCTCGGAGCTGTCGTGCCTCTCGGTTCCCATTCTCACCTCCTCCACCTTGCAGCCCTGGGGATGCTAAAAGCAACGCGGCCAGACAACTGCCAGCACGCAGGGACGTGGAAAGAGCGACGCCCCCTACAGGAGGAGCCCAATTGTGAGCCATCTGTCCTCTTCTTCCCCTTCCCAGCTGCCAGTTAGTAGCTTGCTCTGTCTCTGCTCACGCCCGAGAGAGACGTTTCCTGGAGGGTCATGTGCAGCCAGAAAATCCTGGTCTTCTTTTCTGGGTCCCCCAACTCCGCCACCCTGGCCTCCTGGGGCCTGCTGGTGACCTTCGGTGCCCCCAGTGTCGCGCCCTCCCTCACAGGCCTTCGGGGTCGGCCAGCGGCCTCCTCGCTGTCCCGCTCTTAACTCGGAGAGGTCAGCGGGCGCCCCACGGCTGAGAGGAGCCGAGAACCCCGCGGAGCGGGGATGCAGGCAGAGGCAGGGGGGCCGGGGCCTCCGAGGGAGCATGTCTTCCGTCGTTCCCACGACTGGGCACTTGCCCAGAGCCCGGGTGGCGAGCGGCTGCGAACCGGATCCCACACCTGCGCCCCGGCGCCTGTCAGTTCTGGGCTGGACCGCGGGAGTCCAGCCGCGCGGTTTAAATTTATTTATTTATTTTAAATTTTCTTAGCGGGAATATCTGAACGACCTAATATTTTGACTCAAAGCATTTCCACGTCATCACGCTCCTTCTCAAGACTGAGATCCACGAAGGCGTGTGTGGGGGTCGGGGGCAGAAAGGTGGGAGGAGCAGGCGAAAGCCAAGAGCCGCGAGGAGGGGGGTGGGGCGGCCAGCAGCAGGTCCAAAGCATCTCATCCTGCTGCGAGCTCCGCGGCCGCTCGGAAGTGGCCACGACAGCGGCGGTGCCAGGCAGCGCGGAGCCTGGGGCGGGGATCCGGGGAGCAGGGAGCGGAGCGGGGGTCGGGGAGCAGAGCATGGGCGGGGATCCGGGGAGCAGAGCGCGGAGCAGGGGTTCAGGGCGCAGAGCGCGGGCGGGGATCCCGGGAGCAGAGCACAGAGCGGGGGTCGGGGCGCAGAGCGCGGGCGGGTATCCCGGGAGGGCATGGGAGGGGATTCGGGGCGCAGAGCGCGGAGCAGGGGTTCGGGGCGCAGAGCATGGGCAGGGATCCGGGGAGCAGAACACAGAGCGGGGGTGGGGGCGCAGAGCGCGGGCGAGTATCCTGGGAGAGCATGGGAGAGGATTCGGGGCGCAGAGCGCGGAGCAGGGGGTCGGGGCGCAGAGCGCGGGCGGGTATCCCGGGAGCAGGGCATGGGAGGGGATTCGGGGCGCAGAGCGCGGAGCAGGGGGTCGGGGCGCAGAGCGCAGGGCGCCGGCGGGGATCCGGGGAGCAGGGCGCCCGCACCGCTGCGGAGGCCCGCACGCTGCCCCTTCCCAGCCGGCCGTGGAGGTGTGATGTGAAGGCACGCGAGCAGCCTGGGCTCCGGCCCCCGCCGCCTGCGGCCTCCAGATTATGGAAATAGGATTGAAAATAGCGCATCCGTGCCTACGGCGACTCCCCCGGGGAGCGCAGCGCCCGGGGAGGTGGGGCCGGGGGAGGAGGGGGCGGGGAGCGGAGCTCGCCCTCGGCGGAGCTGATCCCGCCCCCGAAAGCCGCCCAGATCGCCTTGTTTCCATACCAAAGGCCTGGGCTGGCTCAGAGGAGCCCCTTTCTCTGGGTGTTAGCAACTTGGCCGGCGACTGTCTTGAAATCCTGAGAACAAACACAGGCCCCACAATGGCTGGCGTTTCCCGGGAATGCAGAAGCTGGGTTTCTGCTACCGAGCCTAATGCCCGCATTGTGACACTCGCGTGCAGACCCCCGAGATTGACACGCGCGTCACGTGACGGATTAGGGCCCTAGGAAAGTTTTCAAAGCGGCTACAATGGGGGACTCAGCCTGATCTGATATCTCCCACAGTTTAGTGGGCAAGAAAATCAGGATGTGTCCTCATATGTAATAGGATTATCTTTTCCATTTCAAGTTCTATACAGCATGTAATTTATTTTTAATTAGGATTATATCTACCAGAAAGGGAGCTAGACTTCGCTGCAAAGCGTGATTCCAAGGGTGGGGGGAGGGAGGGGTCATTTTTTAACCCTTTAACTAAAAGGAAGGAAGGAAGGAAGGAAGGAAGGAAGGAAGGAAGGAAGGAAGAAAAGAAAGAAAGAAAGAAAGAAAGAAAGAAAGAAAGAAAGAAAGAAAGAAAGAAAGAAAAAAAGAAAGAAAGAAAGAAAAAGAAAGAAAGATAGAAAGAAAGAACGAAAGATAAAGAAAGAAAGAAAGAACGAAAGAGAAAGAAAGAAAGAAAAGAAAGAAAGAAAGAAGAGAGAAAGAAAGAAAGAAAGAAAGAAAGAAAGAAAGAAAGAAAGAAAGAAAGAAAGAAAGAAAGAAAGAAAGAAAGAAAGAAAGAAAGAAAGAGCGAGTGAGCCCAGGGCCCATCGGTTTTCCACCCATAATCCAAGAAGCAAACCTTGTAGAAATCTCTTAGAATTCCTAAATCTCTGGGTTTTACCGGCGTTTGCTCTCCAGAGATGTAACCAAGCTCTTTTCTACACCCCCAAACACCTGCCACATATATATTTAAAAAGTGTCACCCACTGTTATTGGGCTGTCACTGTTGGCACGACGACTTTTAAACTTTCATACTACACCACAAAGCAGCACCCTCCATAGCCCCGGTTCAAATTCAGCCGTCAGACAATGAAACAATTTGGAGTAAAGGTAACTTGCTGTTCAATCATTATTTTTGGATTGATCGCCGGACCCGACACTCACAACTCGAACTGGTCCCAGGGTTCCAGCTACTTGTCCTTTTGCGTGTTCCGTGGGTCAGCAGGCTCTGGGATGCTCACTTTACCCAGTTAGAAATGGGCTGTGGACTGCAGGCTCTGGGGTCATCCGGCTTGAGTTCATATCTGGTCACTTACCACTGATTCGCTGTGACAGTGGGCAGGTTACTTTACATCTCTCTGTATCTTAGTTCGCTCACCTGCAGAATATGGGGATAATAATAGTACCTTGTAAGGTGGTCTCAAGGACTGTGTCAGATACAGGATCAGACACCCAGGAAGTCCTCAACATGTGTTCGTCATCGTTTTCTTTTAAAACACGGGGAAGAGACATCAGAAGCCATGTAATCTAAACTTCTTATTTTATAGGTGAGAGATTTGTTCAGTAAGAAAAAGAAAAAAAAAAATCCTTCCCTTTCCTGACTGCTTCTTTACTGCTGTTACAGCTGTCCTTCTGATTCCTTTTTTATTTTTGTCCTCCTTCTGGAAATGCTAATAGAAATAGTGGTAGGTGTATAGATCCCCAAGGAATGAGAAAATAGCCATGTGAGAGTTCAAGTAACTTTCATGTCCTCATGTCATTTCAAAATCTTTTGGTATCTTACTCTCTGGTTAAGATTAGATGATGACAAAAGAAGTTTTCAGTAGATTTTTTTTTTAACTACCCATTTTCACAAAAGCCACCTACAGATACAAATATTTAATGAACAGCAACCCATAATTCTGGGGGAGAAACTGTTCTACTTAAGAGGAGCCTAAGGAGATATGATGACTAAAGGTGATATTCTGGGAGAAAAAAAAAAAGACATTAGGAAGAAAACCAAGGAGACCTGAATAAAAGATGGACTTTAGATAATAACACTATATCAATATTATTTATTAATGGTAACAAATGTATCGCAATAATGTAAAATGTTAACAATAGGGGAAACTGGGTATGGAGTTTCTGGGGACTCTCTACTATTTCTGCAATTTTTCTGTACATCTCAACAGTTTCAAAATATAAGGTTTATTTTAAAATAAGAATTAAAGGAATCGTAGACCCTGCCCGCCAGCCCTGACTCAGGGGGCCTAGAAGAGGGAGGAGATGGCAGCCTGTGTGACAAGTGTTGTGATGAAGCCTTGCTCTTCTGCTGATCCCAGGTGGCCGCCTCCAGTCACTGGGAGAGAGGACCCCCTGGACACCAAGAGCAGCCGTGCAGGTGTTCGCTCCACACCTGTGTGAGCCCAGGGGAGTGGGGCAGGATTTTGATGCGAAGGTGACTTTGAGCTGAGTGTCAAAGGATGAGTAGAAATTGGGTAGGGATATGAGGGGAGAGGAAGGGGTGGAGATGACAGGGGGTGCCTTGCTGGAGGAACAGTAGACTCAGTGTGGCCTGAAGGCCTGAGGGCTGCGGTGCAGGGTGCAGGGAAGGGCAGGGCAGGGGCATTGGGGTGCAGAAAGCCAGAGCCAGCAGGTAGATGCTTTATGCTCTATGGTAAGGGATTCCAAGTTTATCCTTAAGGCACTGGGGAGCTGTTGAGGGCCGTTACCCCTGAAACCAATAGGCTCGGTAAGGGTAAAAGGAGGCTGAAGGAGGAGCAGGGAAGAAAATCGGAGAAAAAAGCCTAAACTGGTGGACTTTGATCTGGGAGGGAGGGGAACAGTGACTGGCTAGCTAGTGGTCCAGCCGAATCCCAGGAGACTCGGGGCAGAGAGAGGTGGGCAAGGAGATGGCACGTGCCTGCTGTCTGTGGCTTCAGCCAGAGGACGCCAGTCCTGCCTCCTCCTCTAGCCAGAGGGCGCTGGAGTCGAGGGTGTGGGAGGAGCAGGTTGGGGATGTTTTGGCCATCACCAGGTGGCTGGCTGGAGGATGCAGCTTCTCTTGGATGTCTGCTTCCAAAGATGATCCAAGGAAAGCAATGGGAGGCAGGGAGCTTTTTTGTTTTTTGTTCTTGTTCAAACACGGAAGCTTCTCTAGGTTCAGCCAGAGCACGTCTCAACCTCAGTGTACCTTCCGTGGGGCGTCTGTCCAAGAAAAATAGTGGCGGGGCGGGAGCGGGGTGTTCCATGGCTGGCCGTGGCCTGGGGGTGTGGACAGGGAGCTTGAGTGTTCAGTGTGGGGGGCGGGGTTGGGGGAGGGGAGGGAGAAGCTAGAATTTTCCTGGAGCCCTTTGGTTGGAAAGTGTGGGTTAGTGGACATGGCCTGGGCTCCTGGGACCTTGGTTTCTTGGTTCCTGGGCACTTCGAAGCAGAAGTAGGACCGATTACAGAGATCATGGCAGAAGAAAGGGGCTTTTAGAGAACTAAAGGAGCCCTCAGCAGGGAGCAAAAGAACCACAAATCTCCGCTCAGACCACGCACAGTTGTGGAGTTCGATACATTGGAGGGACCATTGCTTGCAGAGCTCAAACCATGTTGCTGCACATTTCGAGTTTGTTATTACTAAATGTCACGTGGTTCGGAAGAAATGAAAGCGGAAAGCTAGGCCTTTGCAGGGCAGAGAGAATTTTAATCTTTGACTCGTCCCCGCCCCCTCAGTGTCATTGTTCTATGAGTGCGCAAGACTTCTGACTCAGGCCTGCCTTTGCATCTGATGGCTCCAACGCCAAGGGGGTCACTGTCCACTTTTGAAATGGAAATGCCCTCTGCCCGGCAGCCTCATCCTCGGAGGGCCTGGGACCCAGGCCCGGTCAGGGCGCGCCGTGGAGGCTGGCGTTATAAATGTCTCCGTAGATCTGAGCACAGTTTTAGGCTATTGATCTCATGTCACCCAGCATGGAGATGGAGTGACGGCTGATAAACTGCATGGTGACAGGCTGCGGCCTTGGGGGGGAAAAAAAAAAAGAGTCTAGATGTGGGCTTAAAAAAAAAAAAAACAGAGCTGATGGATTCGTTATCTGCCTCCCAGTTCCTTTCACCCTGGATTTTTTTTTTTTTTTTCTGAACACTTTCGAAGCATTTATTTTCAGGTAATTTTACAGTTTTCCTTTTGTCCTTCAGAAGTGCTTTGGTGTATGAAGCCTCTCAGGGAATTTAGATAAAATCATTATTATATGTAAGTGCAATAGCTCCCAGAAGTCCCCAAAGCTTTGCTCTTAGGCCTAAATCCTTAGCAGGCTTTTACCTACACTGGAGCAAGACAAGGTTGCAAATAACCATCCATGTGAATGCTAATGGAGGATTCTTTGGCCTGCCATCTTCAAACACCACATGCTTTATTTAATAGGGGACAGTAGGTGAGGGGGATGGGTGGGGGTGGGGACAGGAGATGCGAGGTTCTGCGGCCCGTATTTAAATGAGCATCCCCCCCCCCAACCCTGCACCCCAGCCCTTTTGAATCCAGCTCTTCTGTCCAAGGGGCAGTGTGGATGACATGTTGGTTCAAGAAGGCCTGGGGCATTTCAGAGAGATCTTGGGGAGGTGACGTGAGGGGGAGAGGGGGATTAGGGGAGTGTGGCAGATCATTTGTGTCCGGGGATGAATAAAGGTTGAATTCTTGCTGCCCTGGCTCCAAGCTCCCGCTTTGGTGTCTGTCTGGTGTGAGTATCCAGTGGGGGAAAGAATGGGCTGCCCCACGCCCTGAGCCCAGAGCCCTCTCGAGCACAGCTGGCTGTTCGGAGGGCATCAATCTTGCTTTGCTTTGCCTGGGGAGCTTTGTCTAGAGCCCGGGGTCTCCAGGGACTAAGAAGAGGGTTAGGTGGAGGGATCAGAGCCCCCACAGGGAAAAATAATGTGACAAGCTGTCAGAACATGGCGACTGGGTGACTCCTGTTCCCTCCGTGGCCAGGGGCCCTGCTGGGGCCCTGTATCCTTCAGGACTGGGAGCTGGGAGGAGGGAACAATATAGGATGTGTGATGGATTACACACCTTTCCATCAAACCCCAGTGGAGGCTTTTGCTGGGGCTTCTGGAAAAGGAGGCGTGGAATGTTTTTTTTTTTTTTCTGGGAGTGGAATGTTGTGAGTAGAATATTTGGGAAGGGAATTCTAGTGATAGGAGCCATAGAATCTATAGAGCTCAAAGGGGCTGCTTGGGGAGGTTAACTGTGGTCACTAGGAGGAAATTCAGGGAACAAAAGCAAAATACAGCATGTAACTTAGGATATTATATCGGTCAGTATAAGCCAGGTTGTGCTTGGGTAATAAACAACCCGCAAATCTTAGCAACTTGAAATGACAAGTATATTTTTTGCTTACTCTGTGTGCCCATCACAGTTGGATTGGGGAAAGTGCTGCATGCCGTCCTCATTTGGGGGGACTCAGACTGATGGAGTAGCCACCATCTGGAACTTTCTCCTCACCGTGGCAGAGGGAAAAGGGCATGCAGCAGACTATGCATCGGCTCTT
>PVKZ01009268.1:0-11704 GCA_004027375.1 Macroglossus sobrinus
ATTTGGATTGGTTATTTTGTTTCATCTATAAAATGAGGACTCCTGGAGTCTGTTGTCCTACTATGAGCCTGATATCAGGCAAGCATGGAAGCTCCTATTTGAGAAGAGAAGATACTTGAAACCAAGTTTATTAGTGGGGACTGCAGGACAGAAACTGGAGAGAGGTCTTTTTGACTATCTTCAGAACTTGCCACATGTTGTGGAAATGGGAGCCTCAGAGGCAGAGAAGCAAAAGAGACTTAAGAGAGAATTTATGAAGTCACACTTTCAGAATTGAATGAATTTAGAGCTGTCAGCCCACTGGTTCCCATGGCAGAATGCCCAAAAACATTCAGATGGTGCCTCAACAGTGAGGAGTGTTGTCAGGAATCATATGTCAGATTTCAAACACAGACTGACAGAAGGAGGCAAGACCTCTGCATATATATGTGCTAAACCAGAGAGACTTATGCTGCAAGCATAGGATAGACAGAGTGACTCGGAGCAGTCTATGAAATCAGGCTGTATAGAAGCCACATTGCCAGGGGAGCAGAGCATTACTGAGGAAGCAGAGGCTCCAATTCTAGCTGTTTGGGAGGCTAAGTCCAAGAGGAGGAAGGAGAAGAGACAGCATCAAGAGTCTTCTGGGAACAAGATCTGACAGCAGAATGGTCAGCCATGGGGAGTACAATGGAAGTTAATACGAACCTGGAAGCTAAATGCTAAATTCTTTCGTTCTTTATTTTTTATACATATATTTTTATTACGGTGACATTAGTTGATGAAATCCAGTCAGTTTCAGTACATGATTCAACAATAAGGTGTGTGTTCACTGTTCATAGTTAGATTTCTTTCTGTCACTCCTTTTATCTCATCTACTTCCCTCCTCCTCCCTAATTCCCTGCCCTCTGGTAACCACTAGTCTATTGTCCATGTCCATCACTCGGTCCATCCTGTTGTTGCAAATGGCAGTATTTTGTCTCTTAGGGCTGAGTAATATTCCATGGTATATGTACCACTGCTTCTTTAGCCAGTCATCTATCATAGGACACTTCGGTTGCTTCCATGTCCTGGCCACCATGAATAATGCTGCTATGAACATGGGGTACAAATATCTTTTCAGATATGAGTTTTCAAGTCTTTGGGGTAAATAGCCAGTAGAGATTGCTGGATCATATTGCAGATCAAGTCTTAGTTTTATAAGGAACCTTCATACTGTTTTCCATAGTGGCTGTGCCAATTTGCAGTCCCACCAGCAGTGTATGAGGGTTTCTTTTTCTCTGTATCCTCTTCAACTTTTGTTATTACTTGTCCTGATGATTATAGTTATTCTAATAGGTATGAGATGGCATCTCATTGTGGTTTTGATTTGCATTTCCCTAGTGATGTTGAGCATCTTTTCATATGTTTGTGGGCAATTTGTATTTCTTCTTGGGAGAAGTGTCTGTTCAGGTCTGTTTTTTGATTGGATTATTCTTTTATTGTTATTGAGTTGAGTTCTTTGTATATTTTGGATATTAGGCCCTTATTGGAAGTGTTTCTTGCAAATATATTTTCCCATTCAGATGTTTGTCTCTTTACCTTGTTGGCAGTTTCTTTTGCTGAGCAGAAGCTTTTTAGTTTGTTATAGTACTTTTCATTTATTTTAGCTTTTAATTCCCTTGCCTTTAAGGTCAGATTCACAAAATCCTCTTTAAGTCCAAGGTCCTTGAGTTTAGTTCCTATATTTTCTTCTATGCATTTTATTTTTTCAGGTCTTATATTCAGGTTTTTAATCCAGTTGGAGTTAATTTAGGTGTGCGGTGATAGACAACAGTCTAGTTTCGTTCTTTTGCAGGTGGCTTTCCAGTTTTCCCAGCACCATTTATTAAAGAGGTTTTCTTTTTTCCACTGTGTTTTTGTTGTTGTTGTTGTTGTTGTTGTTTTTAGCTATTTATCCTTCATATCTAAAGAAGAGCTTTTCTGGATATGTTATTCTTGACTGGTAGTTCCTTTCATTTAATAGTTTAAATATTTGATTCCACTCTTTTCTTGCTTACAAGGTTTGTGCTGAGAAGTCTAATGATAATCTAATGAGTTTTCCTTATAGGTTATTGTCTTCTTTTCCCTGGCTGCCCTGAGAATTCTTTCTTTATCATTGATTTTTGATCATTTTAATATAATATGTCTTGGAGAATGCCTTTTTGGGCTGAGATAATTGAGTGTTCTGTTGACTACATGAATTCCAAACTGCAGTTCATTCCTTAGGTTTGAGAAACTCTCATGTCTGAAAATGCTTTCTAATCCCTGCTCCTTTTCCTCCCCTTTGAGAATACCTATTATTCTCATGTTTCCTTTCCTGATGGTATCAGCTAGTTTTTGTATTTCATTTTCATTGTTTTTCATTCTTTAGTTTCTTTTTTCTTCCTTCTGATTTATTTCTAAATTTCTGTCTTTGCTATTACTGATCCTTTCCTCAATTTGGTTGACTCTATTTCCCTAGCTTGTTATTTTATTTTTCATCTGTTTTAGTGTGTTCTTCATCTCCAGAAGTTCTATTTGGTTCTTTTTGAGGGTTTCAATTTCCTTGCTAAAAAATTCATTTGCTGATCTAGTTGTTTGTTCAATTCTTGGAATTGTTGATATGATTATCTTGGATCTCATTGAGTTTTTTTTTCAGAAGTATCATACTGAAATCTCTGTCATTTAAGTCATATTTCTATGTCTTTAAGCTTATTTTCTGGAGATTTTTCTTTCTTTCGAAGATGTGTGGTCATTTTGGTTGTTCATGGTGTTTAATAGACTATTTCTCCACTTGGGTATTAAAGGAAATGTATTCTGCCTTTTTCCAGAAAGATGATTTATTATATTAAAAGTTTCTCTTAAGCCTGTGCAAAGAAGGCGTTTTTCTTTTGGTTTCCAGTAGATGGGTCTAAGGCTCTTGGATCCCTGTTTTATATAAAGTCTTAATGCCTTTTCTTTTTCTTATAAATATTCAATTATGCTCGTTACTCTCAGTTTGAGTCCCTGTCAGTATTAGCGACAGTTTCGGTAGCGTTTGCTCAGATTCCCCTGGGGCTCCCCAGTGTTCGGTCTTAGAGAATATGGCGGGGGGGGGGGGAGGCATCTGGATTGGTGGATGGGAGCTACAGCTCAGCATCGCGTTTGCTATCATGGCTGATAATAATCAATGGTTGGTTGTCTGCCATTTCCACTTCTCTGCCCTCCTCATTTCTCTGCTTTCTGACCTGATCCCTGGTTACTGCTGCTGCGTGGAGCTCACAGCTCTCCCAGGCAGAGCTCTTAAGGGGACCTGCTACTCCTTCTCCCCTCCCTGTTCCCCTTCCTCCTCCTTCAGGGAGCTCTATCTGTGAGAGGCAGCTTCTTTGTTTCTCCCAGTCTACCACCTGACTCCTGGGGTTCTGACATATGGTAACTCTTATTTGCAGTTCTCTCACTCAGATGTGTTTGTATGAAAATTGGGTGTGTTTTTTTAAAATTGAGTTTTAGATGTTCAGCTTATTGTTGTTTCCAGGGGAGAGATCTGGCTACATCTCTCACTCCACCATGTTTCTTGATGTCACTCAAGAAACTCAAGTGGATTTATTTTTATAGTTATTTTGCCAAGATTAATGACCACTAAAGGGAAAAATGCTTAATAATCTGGTTAATAGTATTTTTGTTAAAATAATACACTAATTTTATAGACTAGTCCATAGATACAGTTAGTATTGATGCAGGACAGAGAAAATTTCCCTGAGTGAAGGGGAACTCAAGCCCTACACTGAGAGACAAGAGGATTCTTGGCAGAGTGTAAGAAAGAATTCAAACACACACTAAAGTTAGAGTCAAAGGAAAGTTTATTGGAGAAAGGTTAACACTCCATAGACAGAACGTGGTCTTCTCTCAGTTTTAGTATATGAGCTGCCTAAGCAAGCAGGTGGTCTCCTCTCAGAAGCAAGAGACAGCTTATGAGAGACTCAGAGGGACAGAGACAATTGAAAGAGATGGGGATAGTAAGGGAGGTAGAGAAAGACACTGAGAGAGAACTTGAGTGTTCGAGAAATTCAATTTATATGTCATTCTTTAGATCCTGTGAGTTACAGTTTAAAGACTTTGTTTACCCATTTTTCTTTGATATGGCCATACACTGAAGAAGGTAAGAGTATGTAGCATGAAAATGTAAGAATATGTACCATGAAAGGCCTGCTGACAGTTTGCAGCCTTTGATCCACAGGTTCCCCATGGTTTTAGCCATGGGGATGAACGATTTTATTTTGTGTAGGGTGCCACTTAAAGACCCTTTTTTCCTGTTTTCCCTTCATGATGTGGGGAAATGGGTCGTTAGCAATCCCAGCAGAAATCTTCCTTTGTTCTGCAAGTTTCCTCATGGCCTGGCTGTGGGACTGATCAGCATTTTGCAGTCTCTGAATATAGTTTAATATTTTAGTTCTCTTGCCTCCTCCCTACATTAATATAATAATACTAATTTGTTTTTAAGAAGAATAAACCAATTACAGCAGTTCCCTCTTATCTGTAGAGGACACATTCCAAGACTCTCAGTGGATACCTGACACTACGGATAATACCTACCCCTATATACACAATTTTTTCCCCAAAAACACATACTTATGAAAAAGTTTAATTTATAAATTAAGCACAGTAAGAGATTAATAGCAATAACTAAGAATAAAATAGAACAATTATAATAGACTGAATAAAAGTTATTAAAAAATGTGGCTTCTCTCAAAATCTTACTGTACTGTACTCACACTTCTTATAGATGATATACCATGGTTATGAGATGAGATGAAGTGAGATACTCAGAATGATGTAAAATGTTCCTTATAAATGGCTTATTTCTGTAATTTTCCATTTAATATTTTTGGACTGTGGTTCACAGCGGGTACTGAAACCGTGGAAAGGGGGGGCTACTGTACTTAAAAACCCTATGGAAAGCACCATAGAAAAGTAGAACATTGGACTTCATTAATCACATCTATCATATGAATTAATTTACCACAAAGAATTAATGGAAATGCCTTATGAGAGGAAAGCTAATGAGAGAAAAGATGAATAACTCGATTTACAGAAACAGGCAGTGGCAGGATTTGATCTACACACCCTAGTTTGCCAGCCCTAACTATAGAGCTGAGAATGGTATTTTCATGTTGAAGTGATTGAGAAAATCAAAGGAATGATAATATGTCATGATACATGAATACTATGAAATTCTAATTTAAGTGCTCATAAATAAAGTTTGTTGGAACTCGGCTATGCCTGATCATCTGTGTGTCATTCATGGCTGCTTTTGCTCTACAACCACAGAGGTGATGGAGACAATTCAGACCGCAAAACCTGAAATATTTACTATCTGGTTATTTACAGAAAACACTGCTCTAGAGTAGTGGTTCTCAATTTTGGAACCATCTGGGAAACTTTAATGATATTGATTTAATAGGTCTTTGGTGAACATGGGCATTAGTATTGCAACACCTGTGGTCTTAAGACACAGCCACGGTTGAGAAGCTCTGCCCTGAAACCAGCTCAGGAGAAGATTCATTTAGGACTATGGTTCTCACCTCTGTCTGCCCTGTAGAATCACCTGGAGAACTTTTTAAAAATATCAAGGCTAGGTTCCACGTTCATACAATTAAATTAAAATGGGGGGGGTAGTTAGGGGGTATACGGTGGGCATTGGTGTGTTTTACAAATACCCATATGATTCTTATATGCAGCAGAGTTGAGAATCTGGGGCCAAATATGTGAGTTAAATCATAGCTCCCTCTCAGAAAGGTAACTCTAAGCCTTAATCCCTTACCTGTAGATACACAGGTCAACAATGTCCATGTGGGAGATTAAGTAAAATATAAAAAATGTCCTGGATCCTTGCACATGGATCAATACATGTTAGATCATTTCATCTAGTCATGTTAAAAAAAACATATCTCAGGATACTTGGAGCTTAAAATCAAGTGTTATATGATCAGATCTGATTTAGTATGATTTCTTTTGGAAGTGAAGGTGAGCAGAGTTTGCCACCCCCAAATATACCTCTTTGGGATATTGCTTATTTTAAGAAAAAAAAGTCTCAGGAAGAAACTATGATTTTGCCCCTAACTGCCTAAAAGAATGTAGATAGAGGACCTGCTCCAGGAAGGCAGCTATCATCATAGATAACTGTAGTTTATTATGAACTAGGTGTGACACACAGGGAGGAATCTAGCAAGACCCATTAATCACGTCCATTGCTAAAGATGGCCCAACAAACATTTGTTTATCAAACATTTGCTTTTCCATCTCCATGTGAACTACCCTCCTGTCCTTTACAGTATGAACACAACTCCCACTTCTCCTTGGATCAAGATGGTATATAAGCCTTAACTGCCTAATTTGTCCTTGGGCTCCAGATTCTTGTGGAAACCCTGTATGTATGTATATATGTAACTAAATTTGGTTATTTTGTCCTGTTAATCTTTCTTATGTTATTTTAATTATTTGGCCAGCCAAAAAAACAAAGAGGGGAAAAGGGAAATTTTCTCCTCTCTCACAGGAACTTAGAGGAAAACATAAAAATACAAGGACAAGCCATAGGAAAAACAGAGTTTGGAGCTGGAAGTTTTGGTCCTCAGAGTCCTCATTTGTTAAGCAAGATGTAAAATAGAGTTCCCAGGTTAGTGTATTTGGAACCTACTTATACTAAAAAATTATTTGTTTTTACCTGAAATTTAAATTTTATTGGAAATCTTGTATTTTTATTTGCTATATCTGTCAACTGTATAAACAAACCTCAGTAAATTTAAAAAAATAACTAAATATGATCATTGTTAAAATATATTTTATTAACAATTTCATTCAATTATTTTCTCCAAACCCTTTGTGTTTTAAAAAAGGGCCAAGAATGTATAAGAATCTACTAAAATTTTCAAACTGATCGGTAGAGGGAGCCAAACTGATGAAGAAACCGAAATGACCTATGCTGAGCTGATTAGTCAATTCACAGATTCAAAATGAGCTCTTAAATGAGAATGAATCACTTTTCTGAAATGTATGTTTTTTAAATTCCTTGAAATAACTTAACAAACATATGCAATGTGTAGAAAAGATAATAGACAATATGTGGTTTTCCACGAAAGGATACTTTGCTTTAAACATTTTCCTTTTTCTCATAAATAGAGGCAGGAATAGAGTGGGGAGTGGGGTGCAGACTCGCAGGAAATACCAGAATAATGAGTTCTAAGATTAATTATGTAGTTATTGAACTTAAAGTTATAAACAAGAATGTAATTTGATGATTTAGTGAGTTTCTGGGGAAAATACCAGAAAAAGTGTAGGAAATCTCAAAATCTCTCCTCTTGATCCATGAGATTGTCACCTTCTGCAATAGTTCCCTGACAGGAGGGGAAAAGTGAGGACACTTACCCATACTTCTTCTTCCCAGACCTAGAAGAGAAGGCATTTTTTCTCTTTTTTCTTCCTGTTTCAAGGGTCATCCTTACACTTTGGTTTAATGTAAAATTCTGTTTTAATTTTTTCAAATGATCATCCATTGTTACAAAAATTATATCCTGGTAATAATCTATAAGCTAGCCAGATTTACCCCTGAAAATATAAAGAGGGAGCATTTGAGATTTTAAAAACCCTTTCTCTTTGAAACCTGTTTTAAGTCTGTGAGCTGAAAAATTCTCAAAAGTAGACCAGTCTGAAAACATAACATTTCCCCTTTGCCTTCCTGCTGTAGGAATCAGTCCTGCCTGAGGCAAATGGATGCTACCAACAGAATAGGGGAGGTCATATACATTGGCAGTACAGGGAGAAAAGAATATCATGTATTTAAAAAATAATATCCATTATGATGATTATTCAGCACCATAGTGAACCCAGTTCTATTAAGTACTTTTTACAACTGATGTTTCGCCACTTGAATTCAGATCCAAGCAAACAGAAATAGTTCCTAATCTCCTGCATGTATATTCTTAAGTAAAATGTACAAATGTTCTTATTATTTAGAGGTTATTTTTGAGGTCACTCCAACCATCTACAAATATTAGAACAAACAAAAACATAAAATATTCCTCAGTGTTTGAAATAACTGTCACAGGAGATCATTTAACCAGAAGTCTAAAAGGCAAAAGAATTGTTCTAAAAGAATTTTTCAAATGATCATCCATTATTAAAAATTATGCCATTATAATAATGAAAGAACTATTTGGTCCAGAACTATCTGATCATATGGTGATCATGCCATCTGTTGGATGACTGGTTAAAGCCATGACAACCCAGTGTAAGAGGGAGAGATGGTAATGGGTGAGGACAGTGATCTTGCTAGTAATCCAATAGCTGTAAGAGTTCCCATAGTTTTTTATGTTTTGGTAGTCATTAACTTTTTTAAGAGATTGAATAGCAATTTGCAGTTATATAGTAAATATCTGTGGAAATAAGTGAAGACCAATGAAATGAGAAAAACAAAATCTATTTAATCCAAGTTTTCCATAGTAAGGGAGTCGGCCACCATCTCCTGTGTTTTGGCAGAGACTCAAAGGCAGGCAGAGGCGTGGGAAAGCTTTATATAGTTTGGAAAAGGAAAGCTTCAGGGTCACCCTAATTGGAGGCTGTTGTCTGGGGAATTTGGAGGCAGGCAAATTGGAAGCTGGGCATTCTGTGTGATTGGTTAGGAGTGCTTTGTGATTCAGCTGTCTCTGGTTGGTACTAATTGGAAGCAGGAACCAAAATTAGGAAAGCTGACAGTTATTAGTTGAGTCCTTGCCATTTTGGCTGATTTTTACAGAAATAATGGTTTAGTTTTTTGGATTGTCACTTGAGATAGCAGCCTTGCTTCCTGTGAGTCTGACTTATGGCAAGCTGGTTTACTGAGTCGTTTATTGTAGGTCAGGGGTTGGTTTCCTAGGTAGGTTGCTATAGGTTGTGAGTCAAAGTTTTATTTCTATATGTGGTCTGGCCACTATTCATTTGTATATTCAATCTGTCTCATCACATGCCTTAATCTATATAATGGAAAGAAAATCTAAGCAAATATACCTAAAACATGTTGGAAATAGATCAATTTTTAAATTTTAATAATTATGCTCTTTTGAATTAAGGTATTTAAACTTCAAATATTTTCTTCAGTTATATGTAAGTTAGGTTGCAGATATTCTGGGTAAATCATTTATTTTATGAAAACCAATGTCTCAAAATTATGTACTTTATTAGATAGACTGCAAAGGTATAGATGTTCTTATATACTATACATTAGAATGTAAATTCCATGAAGAAGCTTTGTTTTGTTCAGCTGCTTATCCCTGGCACTAAATGGAGTAGAATACATAGTAGGCACACACACAAAATATTTATTGAATCGAGTAATGCATGTTTCTAACACTTCTTAAAATTTATTTTAATTGTTGTAAAATGCATATAAAATTTACTATTTTAACCATTTTTAAAGTGTATAGTTGAGTTGCATTAAGTACATTCACACTGTTGTGCAATCAATCTCTTCATCTTGCATAACTGAAACTCTGTCTCCATTAAACAACTCCCCATTCTCCCCTGTCTCTATGAATTTGATTATTCATACCTCATGTAAGTAGAATCATATAATATTTGTCTTTTTTGCGATTAGCTTATTTCACTTTGTGTAATGTTCTCAAGGCTCATCCATGTTATGCATGTGTCAGAATTTTCTTCTTTTTTAAGGCTGAATAATATTCCATTGTGTAGATATACCACATTTTATTTATCCATCTGTCCATGAACACTTAGGTTGCTTCCATCTTTTGGTTCTTATAAATAATTCTGCTTTAAAAATGAGTGTACAAATATCTTTTGAGAACCTGCTTTCAATCCTTTGGGGTATATATTGAAAGGTAGAGTTACTGAATCATGTTGTAATTTTTTTGTAATTTTTGGGGAATCACTGTACTATTTTCCATAAAAGCTGCACTATTTTATATTCCCATTAACAATGCACAATTATGTTTCTAACTCATAAACTTGTTCCCTGGTTTACTGGTCTGGAGTAGATTAAAAGCAATAAATTAGAAAAAGTGAGTAGTTTTGGAGAAACATGGAGTGAGAGACATCCCCAGGTCTTTCCCCTTAAAACAACAAGCTGAACATCTAACACAACAAAAAAAACACACACACAAACTGCACATCAGCACATCTGAGCATGGGATCTGCAGACGTGCAGAGTTCTGATCTACCACAAGTCAAAACTCCGGGTGTTGGGCGGTGGACTGGGAGAAATAAAGAAGCTGCCTATCACAGCCACTGGAGGTCACTGTAGGAGGAAGGGGAAGGGAGAAGGTGCTGCGAGTTCCCTGAATAGCCTTGCCAGGAAGTGGTGTGAGCTCCATGCAGTCAGGGGCAAGGCCCAGTCATCACGCAGAGAGCAGAGAAGCAGGACGGCAGAGAAACAACAGCTGATTTTTACCAGCTGCAGTTGTAAAACTGAGGCTGAGCTGCAGCCCCAAACTCCCAACCCAGAGGGCCCCGAGACCAAACACCGCAGAGCAACAGGGGAATCTGAGCAAATGCTACCCAAACTGTCGCTAACACTGACAGGGACTGACTGAGGGTAGTGAATGTGATTAAACATCTACAAAAAAAGGGGGGCGGAAGGCATTATCAAGGTTTACACTCCACCTACCGGAAACCAAAAGAAAAGCTCCTTCTGGAAAAAAAAATATATATATTTTCATTAATGCCCAGGAGGAGAAATAGCCCATTAAACACTATGAACAACCAAGGTGACAGGATATCTCAGGAAAAAAAAAAAAAAAAAGAAAGAAAAATCTCCAGAAATAAGCTTACAGACATAGAAATATACAACTTCAATGACAGAGAATTCAGAATGGTACTTCTGAAAAAACCCAGTGAATTCTGAAATGAATCATATCACAGTTTCAGGAAATGAAGAAACAATGAGATTTGCAGAATGAGTTCTTTAGCAAGGAGACTGAAACCCTCATAAAGAACAGAATAGATCTTCTGGAGATAAAACACACACACACACACACACACTATAAGAGTTAAAAAATGACATAGCAAGCTTGGGAAATAGAATTAACCAAATGGAAGAAAGGAACAGTAATATTGAAGACAGAAATTTAGAAATAAATCAGAAGGAAGAAGACAGAAACCAAAGAATGAAAAATAATGAAAAAGAGATATGAGAACTAGCTGACATCATCAGTAGAGGAAACATAATAATGGGCTTTATCAAAGGCAAGGAAAAGGAGCAGGGACTAGAAAGTATTTTCAGACAAATAGTGGATGAGAATTTCCCAAATCTAAGGAATTATCTGGAGCTTGGAGTTCAAGTCAACAGTACACCCAATTATCTGAACCCAAAAAGGCCTTCAAAAGACAAATTGTATTCAAATCATCAAAAATTAATGACAAAGATAGAATTCTCAGGCAGCCATGGAAAAGAAGACAGTAAACTATAAGGAAAACTCATTAGATTATTGTCAGACTACACAGCACAAACCTTACAAGCCAGAAAGAAATAAAATCAAATATTTAAACTATTAAGTGAAAGAAACTACCAGCCTAGAATAATGTATCCAGCTAAGCTGTTGTTTAGATATGAAGAAGAAATTAAGACCTTTCCAGATATACAAAAATTAAGGGAATTCTCCACTGTGAGGCCCGCACTACAGGAAGTACTGAAAGAGGACAAATCACCTAAAACAAAATAACAAAAACAACAAAATACATAACTAGGATTAAGGTTACT
>PVKZ01009269.1:0-11739 GCA_004027375.1 Macroglossus sobrinus
ACCTGGTTCTGCCCCGCCTACCTGAGGACGCACGTGGCTCTGCCCCACCTACCTGAGGACCACCTGGCTCTGCCCCACCTACCTGAGGACACAGGTGGTTCTGCCCCGCCGACCTGAGATGCACCTGGCTCTGCCCCGCCTACCTGAGGACGAACGTGGTCCTGGAGTTGCTCCTGAACAGGGCCCGGCCCGGACAGTGCAGTTCTCTGGGCCCCGAGTGGCCGTGTTCCCCACACAGCACCATGTACACCTGAAGCGAGGACATGGGGCGTTCACTGTACGGGACGCGGGGTGCGGCCCCTGCCCCCTACCCATCCCCGGAGGCCGGGTCCCGCCTGTCGCACCCTGAACGGCCCACACCGCTCGCAGTCCCCGGGGCCCTGCCCGCCCCCACCCCTGCTTGGCGGGAGCCCGGGGGCCGGGGCACACGGGGCCTGGCAGGGTGGCCGGGGTGCCGTGGACGCGCTCCCACACGGGCTCGGCTTTTGCACAGAAGCGTGCAGTTCTGATGCAGCGTAATTTACCGACCGATCGTTTTAAAAAATGAAATGAAAGCCCTGATTCATTTCTGTCATTTCCCAATCCTTCCTCATCTCAAACTGTTTTCCTGTGAGTGATTTCTAAATTCTGTTTTTCACTTTTAAGTCCCTGGTCTGGGCTCATTTCCGGGCACCACGCGTAGCAGGATTTAATTCTGCTTTTCCCGCCAGGAAAGCCACTGTCCCCAAGTCCTGTATGGAGCGGCCGCTGGTCCCCTCTGGTTTGTGGGGCTCCCCGCGTGCCGCCTCTGGCGTCAAGCCCGTCTGTCTCCCGGGCGCTCGACGCCCGCTCAGCCACCCGAGCATCAGCCCAGCCGGGCGTCCGGCCCGAGTGTCCCCCACCCCCGCCTCGGGGTGACCTCCCTGCCATTCTCCTCCACGCGAACTCTAGAATCAGCTTTCCAAGTTCCACAGAATCCGGGGGCCCAGCACCTTTGCGCTGCAGTGGGCCGGGGACAGGGAGCCGGTGTCCACGACGACCGCGTACAGCTGGTGGCCAGGGCCCGTGTCCTCTTGCAGAAAAACGTAGCCACTTCTCTCTCTCTCGTGACGATCTACACGGCGGCTTTTAGTGACCAAAAGCGCATAAAGAATCGTGAAAACGGCCATGAACACACCGGGAAGCAAGTTTTCTGGCTGGCTGTAAGCAAAGGAGAGCGACAGAGATGAGTTGCTTATGAAGACAAACCGCCAGAGAGGGCCAAATCCCACAGCACAGCTCACACACACACGCACGCACACACGTGCATGCACACGGAGCTAACAGGACATGCATGTACGTACAGACACATACACACGCATGCACATGCATGCACACAAGGCTAACATGCACATATGCAGATACATGCACACACACGTGGGGCTAACGTACATACACACATGCAGATGCACGCACACATGTGCATGCACACGGAGCGTGCAGATACATACACATGTATGCACACAGTATGGACCTGTAACAAATGCACACACGTATGCACATGTGGCTAGCACACACATGCAGTTACATGTACACACACATATGCACACAGGGCTAACATGCACACACACACATGTGGGGCTGACACGTACATACCCACGTGCAGATACACATGCACACATGTATGCACACAGGGCTAACACGACACACACACACAGCCTGCCGGTCTTCTCTGATTTGTCTAACTGGAAGAGGAAAGTGGATTTTTATTGGCGAGGTGGCCGAGAAGGGACAGGGGAGGTTGGGGTGGCCCTGCTGTCCCTGGGCTCGTGGCCAGCTGAGCCCCTGGGGGGAAGGTGCAGGAGGCGGACCTAAGAGCCCCCGAGGCACAGAGCTGCCCGCGTGCGCCCGTGGCCAGCACCAGGAGCGCGAGTGCGGCCGAGGGCCCTGGGACGGGCCAGGCTCTGAGCCACCAGCTCAGCGGGAGTTTAAATTTGTCGCCCGGAGCGGGACACCGCCCATGAGAAAGCAGGGGCGTGACCATGAGATGGACCAGGGTGGGGCGGGCGCGGCAGACACCGACCCCGCCGGCCGTACGGGGAGCACACGCGATCGTTCCGCGTGCTCGTGGGCCTCCCGTCGTGCGTGGCGCGGTGACCTCCTGATGCCACGTCCCCGAGGAGAACGGGGACGTGCATCATGGGCGCCCCAGCGGGCGGCGGTGCAGGCGGAGCTCACCTCCGAAACGCGGAAACGTCGCTCGTCTCGAAAGTGGCGCTCAGGGTCCTCCTGGCGACGGAGAACGTGCCCAGGCGGTCGAAGCTGGAAGGAGACGCGGGTTAGGGCGGAAGGCGGGGTGACAGGTCCCCACAGGAACAGCCCTGCGGCTTCGGCCCGGGTTAAGGTCGTCAGCTGAACCCCAGGCGGGGAGCGAGAAGCACCGACCGGCCGGTCCGCGGGCCAGACGCGGGGAACGGGCCGCGCTCCCCGGAGGCCGTACCTGCAGCTCACGGTCTCGGGGGAAGCTCCGGGCCGCGGGCTGGGGCCCCCGGACGCCCACGCGCCCGCGTCCCAGCGCAGGCAGCGGACGGCCTGGAAGCGCACGGAGTAGTTCACGGCCCGCGCCAAGTACGGGTCCGCAGGCCTCCTGTCGAAGTCGGCGTCCAGGAGGGACAGGTACCCCGAGGCGGCGCCTACGGGGGGAGAGGCGGGTTAGACGACGACTTGCGGTTTGCAAAAGGCGCAGCCCGTTCCAGACGCGGGTGGCGGGGCCAGAGGAGCGGGGAGGAGATGAGCGGACAGGGACGGACGGGGCGAGCGGGGACGGGAACCAGGCGAGCGGGGACGGGAACCAGGCGAGCGGGGACGGGGCGAGCGGGGGCGGCGGGATGGGCTCAGCGGGGCCGGCACCGAGCGCGGAGGCGCCCGCCCACCCACCTGCCAGCGAAGCCCCGGGCACGTGCGCGTGCACGACGCGCGCGCCGCGGCCGCAGGTCTGCCGCAGGAGGGAGTCCGAGGGCGTGGGCTTCTGGGAGAGCCTGCGGACAGACGACGGCCGCCATGGCCAGCGCCGGCTCGTCATTCCCTCTCGCAGGCTCCGCCCCCCGGCTCCGTGCGCACGCCCGAAATGCCCGCTGAACGGCCCCCTGAGAGCTGCCCACGCTTTCCCTCCCTTCGTGAACGAGTAGAAGCCGGCCCAGGACGGGGGCAGGGACAGCCCGGCCTGCGGGACGCGGGACGCGGGACGCGGGCAGGGCCCCCGGGTGGCAGGGACGATGTGTATCGGCACCTCCAGGTGGCAGTGAGCGGTCAGGCCCGTGACAGGGACCACGGGCACAAAGCAGCGACGGAGAAAGTGCTCGGAACCAGCTTAGCTTGTCTGTGCCAGACTAAGAATCAAGTTGATCCAAGCTGGCCGGCCCAGGGCGCCCGGGGTGGGCGCGGGGCGCATGGGGAGCGCTGGCCTGAGCCGGGCGCTGGTGGGAGCCGCCCTGGGCCGGGCGCCTCAGGTGGGCCCGCCCGTCTGATCGGGAACGCTGGTGTCTGCCACGTGGCGAGAGGCACGGGGACCCGAAGGAGGGACAGGACGCGGACACACTGTGCGTGCGGCCGCCACGTGCTCAGCGTTGGCCCCCGCGCCCCGCGCCCAGTGTGTCTGCACAATGTCACCACCGAGACGCCCACTGCGTCCCACACCCTCGGCACCGCGGGCAAGGGGACCGCGCCCCAACCTCTCGGTCGCGGTGCCGTGAACCATATTTCCCTTTGGGGAAACAGGAACTACAAGCCGGCGGCCCAGGTCGGCGGCGAGAGCCCTGGGCGCCCAGAGCGGCCGCCTGCGCTGTCACGGACAGTGCAATTCTCACGTGACAACCACGGCCGGCAGACCCCAGAGGACAGGTGACGGCCACCGCTCCCGGGGCGGAGGACGCCGTCACCCAGTGTCCTTACAGCGGAGCCTCACGGCCGCCGCCATCGGGCCGGCTCGCCACCAGCTCTCACGCCCTGCTCAGGGCACCGCGTGTCCCCGACCGTCGCCCGCGCCCACCTGGCCAGCAGCATGACGGGGAAGGCTCTCGCGGCCGGCTCGGGGAACTCTATCCTGATCCACAGGGACTCGTGGGGGCGCCCGGAGAGCCCAGCGAACCGGTGCGAGTTCACGGCGCCCCGCGGCAGCTCGAACGCCGCCTCCCGTCCCCCGCCGGCCTGCGGCAGAGGAAGACGCGAGGGACCCCGTGAGCGGGAGGAGTGACGAGCCGCTGGCCTGGCCTGGACGCGGCCGAGGGGACGGGGAGGCTGCCCCACCTGGCCACTCTGGTCCCCAAACTCCACGGTCACGGGTGTCCTCAGCCGGCGTCTGCGGACGGGTCTCCTGCGGGAGCAGCGGTGCAGCGAGAGGGTGACAGTGACAGCGGCCTGGGGAGACAGGGCGCGGCCGGCCGCCAGCCTCAGGCATGGGCCGGATGCGCGGGCTGCGCTGCCAGTCACATGCGTGGGGGGCCTGGGGGTGCAGGTGACACGGGGAGCACGAGCACGTGGGGCCAGCGGTGGGGTGCCCTGCCCACTCACTCACGCGTACGTCAGTCCCTTGTAAAGTTATACAAAGATTTTTATTCTTACTTTAAAGCTCACACAGAAGGAAACATCCGCTGAGTGGCAGAGGCTGGGAAAGCACAGGATGGGGCACCCGGCAGCGAGGGCCGCTGGCCCGGTCCCTGGGGCCGGTCCCTGGGGACGCCTACCTGGCCAGGGGCGCGGGCAGCCGGGAACAGGCCCCGCCTGAAGAGCAGGAGCTGGCTGACCCAGCACGGGCGCTGCGTCTCCGGGCCCACGGGCCGCTGCCCGGCCAGGCCGGCCGGCAGGTGCACGCGGACGGGGCCCAGGCTCTGCTCGGAGCTCCGGTGGTCGCGGTGCAGCCTGGCGCGGAAGGCCGCCTGGCCCGCGCTGACACGCAGCTGGCGCTGGGGGCCGGACAGCAGGCCGCCCTGGAGCAGGGCACACGCCCACGGTCGGCGCCGAGCGGCGGGACCAGGGCCGGGGGCCGGGGGTGGTGGTGGGGGCGCCACCTACCGACAGCGTGTCTGAGATGGCCGTGACGCCCTCCTCCAGCAGGCGGGCCCGGTCCCCCGACGGCTCGCGGGCCGCGGCGCCCAGCAGCCCGGACAGCAGCAGGGTGAGCTCCCGCACGCGGCCGCGGTCCCTCAGGAAGCCGCCTGCCCGCGGCCCGGGGGCCAGCAGCCTCCGGGCGAACGTGAGAACGGCGCGGGCGCTCGCAAGGCTCAGCTACGCGGAGACAGAGGCTCCGGTGAACGTCCCCTCCCGCGTGACGCGTGACACGTGACACGTGACGTGACACACACGCTCCTGCCGCCTCTGCCACGTCCCTCCCGCGTGACACGTGACGCGTGACACACACGCTCCCACCGTTTCCGCCACGTCCCCTCCCGTGTGACACATGACGCGCGACGCGTGACGCGTGACACGTGACACACACGCTCCTGCCGCCTCCGCCACCGCCGACGGGACTCCCGGGCGCGGGCGGGGAGCCCCGCCCCGGGACCAGCGCCGAGCGGCCCCCAGGCGTGCGTGGCCGTGTCGGGGGCCTCGCACGCTCGCGCCCGGAGCGCAGGTCCCCGCGGGCGCCTTCAGATGAGTTCCTCGTGAAGACGCGAAGACGCGTTCCCTATCTCGTGTGGAGCTTCCCTCCATGTTTATCTCCCGGGAGCCGCCCCCGTCCCCGCGAAGGGCAGGGACCGCCCGGGGAGCTGCGGGCTCACCGGGGCCGGGAAGCGCACGAGGTCCCGCAGGGTGAGGACGGTCTCCACGGCGTCTCCCTCCTCCGCGTCTTCCTGACCACGGTGGGGGGCGGGGGGCGGCAAAGGGAGAGGGGCGTCAGCCGCGGGGCTGCGTCTGCTTGTGTAGGAACCGGAGAGTGTGGGACGCGGCCCGCGTGGGTTTGCTCACAGAAGCCCGGGCGTGGTGGGAGCCGCAGCCGGGCACCGGAGCCACGCGGCGGCCGGCCCGTCTCCTCCCTCCCCGGGTCAGGAGCCCCCGGCCGCTGGGGCACCGAAGCCGGCCGGCCCCGGCCCGCACCTGGTCGAGGAAGGCCAGCCCGCACACCGAGGCAATGAGGGCGTCCCGCACGGGTGACCAGCGGGCGCACGCGGGGCGCCCGTCCTTCGTCGCCCAGCGGCCCAGGACGCTGGCGACCACGGCGACGTAGGCCCTCGCGTCCGCGTGGCTGCCCGTCAGCTGGAGCGTGGCCAGGTTTCTCAGGGCGGAATCGTACCTGGAGGACACAGGAGCGTCGTCCCGGTCACCCTGACATGCTGGGCCACCCCGAGCGGACGGCGCTCGCCACAGACACGCTCGCTGGGGGGTCGAGGCGGAAACGTATGACCGAGGAGCTTGGTCTGTGCCGGGGAAACTCTAAGACGATGGTGAGGGGAGCGTCAGACGCTGCGAACCCCCCCGTCAGGACCGAGCGGGTACGAGGAGCCGGACAGAATGTCGCCGAACCACGCGAATGGCGGCGAGCGGCCCAGCGCTGGACAGAGACACGGGCGGGCGACGGCGGCCGCAGCCCCCGCACTCTCCTGGAGGCGGCGTGGCGGGAGCCCCCAGACCGACACGGCACGCCCGCGGGCTGCCCCTGAATGCCAGTGTCACACACCGCGGCTGCGCCCCGAGGGCCGGACCCCACGAGCGTCGGGGCAGATGGAGCGAACGCGCCGACGGAATCCACCACCTGTGCACGGCGCCAACGCCCCGAGTCCGGGAACGCAACGGGGCTGCTTCCGATGAGAAAGGGTGGCCCCAGAGCCCACCGCTGGGATTGATTACCACGACCGGGGGCGACCGGGCGCTGCCCGCCCCTCCGGCCACTCTCCTCGGCTCGGAGCTGGAGCTTCCAGCCAGGACAGCCGAGCAGGAGAAAGGTAGAGAAAGTATGTGGTGGGGGGGTGGACGCACGGGCCTCGCCCGCTCGCACGAGTGCGCAGAGCGGGCAGAGCTGTGGGTGCACGTGGGTCCGCGGTGGTGCGGGCGGCGGTGTGAGCGGTGGTGTGAGCGGTGGTGTGAGCAGCGGTGTGGGTGGTGGTGTGAGCGGTGGTGTGAGCGGTGGTGTGAGCGGCAGTGTAAGTGGTGGTGTAAGTGGTGGTGTAAGTGGTGCTGTGGGTGTCACTGTGGCTGGGGGGTGGGGTGGGCAGGGGCTGCCCGAGGGTAGGTCCCCAGGGACAGTGGCACGCCATGGATGAGGCCTGCCGCTCCAGGTGTCCAAGGGTCCAGGGTGGAGCCCCTGACAGCTCACGATCAGCTAGGGGCTGGGGCACGGCCACAAGCGGCAGGTGGGGGGGGTGGGTCGCCCCAGGGTCAGTGGCGGGTTGGGGACGCTGTGCGGCTGTACTCACAGGTCCTTGCCGGGGCAGTCGTCCCCCTGGAAATGTGGAAGCACCGTCACGGCCACCACGCACGGCTGCCCCTGGGAGCCCTCGCCGTCCGCCACCTGGATGGACACCTGGACTGCAAGGGAAGCAACAGGCGGTGCGGCTGGGCGGGGCCCGGCTGCGGGGCTGCTCTGCGGGCGGCGGGGCGGGTGGGCCGGGCCTGGCCAGGAGGTGGCAGCTGCGACCCCCCGGACCAGCCGCCTGGACTCTGCTGGCCGACCTGCAGGCCAGCTGCCGGCGGGGCCCACAACACCCAAGCAGGACGGGGCAGTGCGAGCCCAGCCGAGCCAGAGCCCCCCTCAGTCACGTGACCCACATCTGTGCCTGCACAGGTGGGATGGCACAGGTGGCTGGGCCTGCTGCCCGCAGCCCCGGCCCACACTGCGACCTACCTCGGTGGCCGTCCCCGGGCGCGCCGGCCGGCAGCGTAAAGTAACGCTGGGTGTCCCTCCCGCGGTACAGGGTGCGTTTGGGGGCGCTTCCCGCCTGGTAGCTGAATGCGTAGCGAAGGTCCTGCTCTCCATTCCGGGGTGCGGGGGACCGTGCGGTCAGCACGACGACGAATTCCAGCCCCGCAAGCCCGCCCGCCGCTCACCGCCGGGGGCTCGTCCTCGGACAGGCGCCGCGCGGGTGTCCCTGAGCGTCCCCGAGGCGCGCGGTGGGGACCTCCCGCGCCGCGGCCCCCTCTGCCCTGGCGCCTGGGAGCTGCCGCTGGCCCTGGGGGTCCCTGGGGGTCGTGCACCCTCCTGGCCTGGGACCTCGGGGCCTCGTCGGGGTCGGGGGGACGAGGCCGCCCCTGCTTCCCACTGGGGCCGCAGCAGACAGGACACGGGAGGGGACTCGTAGGGGACGCACGCGGCCTTAGAACCGGGCCTTCAGGGTGGTGGTGGCCTGGGGACACCGCGGTGGCTGCTGGAGGGGCCGCGGGGGTGGCACTTGGAACGAGCAGGTGGCCACCGCGTGAGGACAGCACAGAGCCCAGGAGCAAGGCCGGCGCACCTGTGCGCCCGACGTGCAGAAGACGCCGAAGGTGGTGTGCGCCTCCAGGCCCCGGTGCGGCTGCACCTGGCAGGCCACGTCCCGTGGGGCCCGGCTGACGGCCACGTACAGCTGCGCCTTCCCGAGAAAGCTGCGGTTTGAGGCTGCAGAGAACACGATGGGGTCACAGCCCCTGGCGGGGGGCACGGCCCAGATGGCGGGCGAGAGCTCAAGCCTCCGTGGGTCTCGCGGTCCGCGCCCCAGGCCCGCAGCCTGGTTCCTGGGCCAGGGGAGGACGGGCCGTGGGGGGGCTGGGGTGACAGGAGCACTGGTGACAGCGCAGCCACAGGGACGGGCGGGGGGCTGGCCCTGGCCCGGCTGCACCCCTCTGAGAGAACGGCTTCCGGCTCGCCCCGGAACAAGTCTCAAAAGGCATGTGTGGGGGAGCTGGGACCCCGAGTTCCGTTTCTAGACGCACAGCACCATGGGAGGGGCGGGGGGGAGACCTTTATGAAGGTGTTGACAGAAGCCCTGAGGACAGAAGCAAGCCTGGGGGCCCGCCCGCCCCATCGGGCTCCGGAGGTTGTGGACCTCGTGTTTCTCCTTGGGTGATACGAGTGTCAGCGTGGATGCGAGATGGGCGTGCGTGGCGGGTGTCAGCCAGTGCCCGGCGGGGACGCCGGCCAGCCGCACCCGTGCACACAGATGCGGGGCCTCTGAGCCGAGCGGGGCTGAAGCCTCCAGAAGTGGGCAAAGTACCCGGGAGTGACCCAGAGGGGCACGTCAGGCTGTCACGGCAACGCCAGGGGTTCGGGCCGAGCACGAAGGCCCTGGAGAGAAGCCGCTGGCGCTGGCCCCCCCAGCAGAAGCCCCACCCACCTGCGGGGGCGCGGTCAGGTGACAAAGCTGTGCAGATCAAGTGAACCTGCGACTGCCCGGAGCACCCACCTGCTCGCGAGAGCACAGACGCACCTGTGTCTCCTCCGACCCTCTAATGCGGGGAGGGGGACAGTGATGGGGGGGGCCTCCAGAATGAGCCCAGGGGAGGGGGTCGCACGTGACTGCAGTTTCTAGGAAAAGCTGCCACTAGAACCAAAGCCCTCGTGGCCCCCGCGGCAGGCCTGGCGTCACCTGTCCCCACAGCGGGCAGCGTCACCTACCCACAGCGGCTTGCAGGACGTACGTCTGTCCAGGGCTCAGCGAATACGGCTTTATCGTCACCGTCGGCCCCGTGATCCCTGTGGGAAAGGAGGGGCCTCAGGGACACGGTCCTCAGTGGCTCGAAGGACAGCGGGTCAGACAAACCCTCAGCTCAGGTGCCACCCTCAGTCCCGGAGCGACAGGCAACCCGCTGTCCCCACCCGGACGCGCCACACCCTGTCCTAAGTTACGCCCTCGGCACAGAGCTCAGAGCCCCTCGCCAGGCTCCCCCACGTGAGCGACCCCGAGCTCCGGCCGGCGGGTCAGACGGGCGTCCCTGCCCGGGCCGAGCACGGGGAGAGCCCTGCTCACGCACGGGAGTGGCTGCCCGGCAGGCGTGACCCCGCAGAGCGCCGCTGTGCACGGCGCTGACCGGCGGGGACTGCGACCCGCCCCCCCCCGGTGGGCAGGGGGTGACTGGATGTGTGGCCGGGGCAGGGGGACCCCCAGTGTGACACGGGGGGCCCGGAGCAGGAGGGCTCAGCACCACAAGACACCAGAACAAGACACCACCTGGGGCGTGTGTGGGACGGGGGGTCCCGCAGACGGGACGGCCAAGGAGTGACGCGGTGAGCCGAGCAGGCGACCAGGCGGCGTCGCTGTGCTGGCTCTGCGGGTGACCCCACTGCGGGTCACCCACACGGTGGTGCCGGTGCGGTCCCCGTGCCCTGCGCCTGTGCCAGCCGGGCGGCCTCCTCCCCTCAGCCTGCACACGCTCAAGCCTCAGCGTGCCCCACGGAGGGACAAACACCCCCCAGCAAAGGAGGGGGCGCAGGGCAGCTCGGGGGCCATGCCCATGCACCAGGGGGTGGCCGAGGTCCCCGGCCCGGGCGCACGTACCGGACGCGGTGTAGCCCCGGAAAGCAGCACGGGCCACCGCGGCCTTGGGCCAGTCGACCAGGAGGCCGGGCCTGGCGCCCGCGGTGGGCAGCACGGGGCCCAGCAGGTTGTCCCCATCGCCGTGGCTCCCGTCGGCGCTGGCACTGGGGCCCGGTCCCGGGGGGCGGAGGCTGGACCCTGGGAAGACAGAGCGAGCCTGGGACGGTTGCAGGTCTGACGGCCGCCTCCCGGCGCTAGAGGGCAGTGGCACCAACCCCACGTCCACGGCCCCGTGCTCTGAGGCGGCCCTCGCCGGCCACACGGCTGCAGGGGACGGGGCCACACACCGTTGGCATCACTGCTGCGCCCTCCGCCCACAGCCACTCAGCGCACACGTGTCCCGCCGCCGGGCAGGGGCCCCAGAAAGGGGCGACAGGGACTCACCCCGCCACCTTCCTCCAGAGGGCGCTGCTTCCTCGATGTCACTGTAATAGGCTTCGAAGTCCACTGAAAGGACAGAACCGGGCGTCCCGCGGAAAACCGGAATCACACGGACTCCCGGCCGGGGCAGCGGGAGGCGAGCACGTGACCTCACCCCGGACCCACCGTATCCCGGCGGCTTACCAGGGGGTGCGGAGGGCAGGCTCCTCCCAGGGGGGCCAGGCCCCGGGGACCTCTCGTCCCAGGCCGCGCCCCCTGGGGCCGCGGTGACGCCAGCAGCAGGGACACGGTGCGCGGTGACCATGGACGCCGTGGACGCTCTCCCCACAGCCGGAGGGTCCGGCCGGCCCGGGCTCTGGGGCCGCAGCTCGCCGGAGGGCAGCGTGGGTCGGGCAGAGGGATGTGCGGACAGCAGCCGGGCGGACTCTGATGCCTGCGCAGTGGCCCCGAGCCTCGCGGAGCCCAGCAGCCCCGCCGCCTTGCAAAAGGGAGCTGCAGGGAAGATGCCACAGGCTACCGTCTGGACGGAGAGGGGCCATCGGGTTTTCAGCGTGTGCCAGCCACGTCAGCACGCCCGATTTTAAGCAAACGTGACATCAGTTTGTGGACCACACGCAGGCGACCATGGCCGAGGGGCGGACGGACTGCAGACAGCGATGACGGTTGCGGGGCACCAGCTCGCCCGCCATCTCCCCCACAACGTGCCTGCCCCAGGCCCCGGGGACCCGAGAGGCCCCCGGCCCCCTGCGCCCACTGGCGGGGGCCGTTCACGCGTGTTCCAGGCCCCTCTGGCTCGTGGGGCCCCTCCTCGCCCTCATCCGCCCGCCCCCACCCCCGTCAGCACCTGGTGCAGCGGTTCCGAAAACCGTGGGCAAGACTTATGGGGGGGGTAGTGACC
>PVKZ01009270.1:0-11736 GCA_004027375.1 Macroglossus sobrinus
AGACATTTTCAAACAAGCAACAACAAAGGGGGGTTACCGTGAGAGGAACCTTAACAGCCCCTGGAAGGGAGCCGAGACGCAGAAGGAAGGGTGGACAAAGGAACTGGATGGAAAACGTGGGCGGATACGAACAGGTGCTGGCTGCGTAAAAAATAATTAACAGCAGCAACAATAATAATAATAATAATGGTGAAAGAGTCGAATGTGGGCCATTAACCCACCCAGACAGGCCCCAAACGCTGGGTAACAACAGCACAGCAACCGAGGCGGACGGTGGGCGTCACACGTCCTGAGATGTCTGCGTTTTGCAGTGAGGTAGGGTCCGTAACTTTAGACTTTGCTAATCTAGGTCTGCAGTTGAGAATGTAAAGGGCACCACCAGGAATGGGCGAAATAGAATATGTCTATATAACTCAGATAGTGGAGAGACGCAATGCAATTAAAGTGTCTTAACCCAGGAAATGAGGAAGAAACGGGGGCCTACACAGTTGAGTGGGGGACAGTGCCCCCCGCCCCCTGCCCCGGGGATGTCGGGACACCCTATGGGGGGGAGTGTCTGACGGAGGGGGCGCTGCCTGTCCGTGGCGTCGTGTTCCCTGCTCCAGCCTTCCGCCAAGGTGAGGGCGACGCTGGGAACCCTCCCGGCTGAGAGCGCGAGCCCTGAGCCCAGCGAGTTCGCCGGGTTAGCCGCCCCAACGACCGTCCGCGTCTCTGCCGTTCAAGTTGTCCGTTCGCTCACTCATCCGTTCTTCGCTCACTCATCCGTCCGTGAGTCATCAAGTGTCCTTGAGTGCCGCCCACTGCCCGCGCTGGGCTGGGCGCCAGCGGGAAGCAGGGCCTCCCTCCTCCTTCGAGTCTGCTGGACCCTCCCCCGTCCCAGCTCTGCTGGACCCTCCCCCGTCCCAGCTCGTCTGGTCTTGCCCTGTGGCACCGACGGGGACAGCTCGCCTGTCCGACATGGCCTGCACCCCGTGCGTCAGGCTGGCACCCCTGTATCTGGATCAGGCTGGCACTCCGTGCATCAGGCTGGCACACTGTACGGATCAGGCTGGCACCCCGTGTGGATCAGGCTGGCACCCCATGTGGATCAGGCTGGCATCCCGTATGGATCAGGCTGGCACCCACATATCCGGATCAGGCTGGCACCCTGCGTGGATCAGGCTGGCACCTGCCAGCGTCAGGCCGGCAGGCGACCTGGGCCTGGGGACCGGGTGTCTCTGCAGCGCAGGGTGCGCTGTGCCACGCTGCCAGCCACTCCCTCCGGGTCATCAGCACCCGTGGGACGCACACCAGGGATTCACCAGGCGTCTCTGGGCAGGGATTCACCAGGCGTCTGCTGGCAGCAGTGAGGACAGGCGCGCCGCTCAGCCGGCCACCACCTTGTAACGTTCCCTCTGTCCCCTCTGTCCCTTCCGACGGGCACGCCGGTGCCATCTGGATGTGTGTAGACGACTCAAGGAAAGCAGCAGACGCTAGTGCAGGGCTGTCGCTGCCACAGACAAGCGTCAGATGCCGAGGAGACTCGTCTGCCACGTCTGGCCGCCCCGGGGGACCTGCCGCCCGCCCCCACCCCCACCGCCCGCCCCCTCGCACCTGTCCCTCTCTCTGTTCCTTGGCGGAGCCCGAACGCTCCTTATGTTACCCTGTTCGCTGCCAGGTCCGAGAAATCGTGCCAAGGACGTGTGCCTGCCTCCTCCCCACCGTTTAACTTCCTGCGTCCCGGCGAGCGGGGAGGCTGAGTGTGGAGCACGCGCGCGCGTAAGCGTGCACACGCACGAGCACACGCTCACCAGGTACACGCTGGTGTCCCTGTGCCCCGCATGCCCCCCCCACACACGTTCTGCTGGCGACGTCCTTTCTCTTATGTGGTTCTTTGGGTGAGCGGCCTCGAGCCCAAATTCACTCATCTGGCAAACGTCCAAGCTCCTCGCCGGTGCCAGCCACCGGGCCGGCCTGGGTGCCTGTCGACCAGATGGCGTGCATCACCCCAAACCAGCTCTGGGCTGCTGGGACTTCCCGGCGCGTGGCAGGGCTGTGGGGCAGGCCCGGTGGCTGGGCTCCCCCTGTGGGCGTCACCGCCAGGCAGGGCGCAGGGCACAGCAGGCCCGGGCAGCCCGCAAGTCCACGTGGGGGTGACCATGGAGGACACTGCCCCCTCGTTCTTACGACCACCCGCCAAGCCCAGTCCTCCGCCCGGCTGCCATCTCTCCCCAGGCAGCCAGGCATGTCCTGCCCTGGCCTCCAGTCTCCAGCACGGCCGAGCCCCTCCTCTGCAGGGGCCCCCCAGATTGCCCATGCCCGAGCCTCCCCTCCCCCTCTAAGCCCAGCTGCTCATCCGGGCCACGGGGCCTAGCCGCCAGGCCACGGACGCCTCCCCCAGAGAGCCAGCCACAGGGCTGCGACCCGGCCACCTGGGGCTCTCCATCCCCGCCGCAGGCCGCTGGCCGTTCAGAGGTGACTCTGGAGCTGCCCTCAGGCTCTCATTCTGCACGTCCCCGGTGCCCTGTGTGACTGCAGTGCAGGCTCACGCGGCTTCGCCACAAGCCAGCTGGGCCCACCGAGGATGGGCCTGAGGCACCGGGCATCCAGTGGGCACCCAGCACACCGAGGGCCCTGGGGAGGGTGGCGTCCGCAGAGCCGGGGGCCTGGGGCCGCCAGAGGCGGGGGGCGCCGTGCGGTTCAGAGCGGGGAGCAGAGCATGATCTGGGAAGGGGGTTCCCACTTACACGTGTGAAGGTTTGGGAAACGCAGCTCAGGGCCCCCGGATGCTTCTGTGACAAAGACGACGGGGACGATGCTTGGAATCAGGGTCGCGGAGAGTCGCAGGGGACGCGAGGCCCCGGGCTGGGGTGGGAGGGGGCGTGAGGGTGCAGGAGGGGACCCGTCTGCCCCCCACCCATCTCCCACCTTCAGCACCGAGCTTTTCCACATAGTCATGCCGTTCCCGTCCTTAAAGTAAAATAACTTTTATTGATCTATTTTACTTAGAAAAGTAAAACCAGTCATTGTGGAAAGTGTGGAAACCACGAGGAAAACAGTAACCCCCCCCCCCCGCCCTGCCTGCCCCCCGTGTCACGACCTCGGGGCCGGCCTCTGGCCTGAGCAGTGAGGCCCCACGGGGTGGACAGGGCTGGACCCCCCGCGACGCCGCCTCTCCCCGTGTCCACGTGTCTCGCGTCCTGAGGGACGGCAGCTCCCCGGGGCCTCGCCCGGCCCGACGAGCGGTGAAGGTTCTGGATTTTTCCTCAGCTCTCCTCGCCCGGCTTCCTGGGATAGGTGTCCACACCCGGGACGCAGACGATGCTGGCGGCTCGCCCCGCGCAGCCTTCCCAGTCGCCCGGAGAGAGCGGGGCCGCCGCCCGGCCTGCACGCCGCCCTGCCGCCCGCGCGCCCACCCGCCACCGGCTCCGATCTGCCCCGAGCGTCCACTGCGTGCGGCCCCTGCCGGCGCCCGGGCACAGCGCCGGCTGACCGAGTGGCCCGGGGCCGCCATGACAAAGCGCCGCAGACAGGACAGTTCCTCTGAGCGCTGGAGGCCGGAGTCCGCGGTCAGGTGGGGACAGGGCTGTCCCTCCCGAGGCCTCCGTCCCGGGCTGCAGGTGCCACCTTCCCCCTCCGTCCCCACGGGGTCGTCCTCGGTCCGTGTCCTGATCTCCCCCTTACGAGGACACCGGCCAGACTGGGTCAGGACCCACCTGTGACCTCATTCGAAGTCGATCACCTGTGTAAAGACCCCAACGCAGTCGCCCTCTGGGGTGCTGGGGGTTAGGGCTTCGATGTATGAATATTGGGGGGACATGACTGAGCCAGTAACCAGGGGACTCGCCCCGCCCAGGACCTGGCTGCTGCCTGAGGCACACTCTGCCGTGTCTCCTAGCCCGATGTCCTGTGGAAGGCGCCCCCGGGGACCCCCCGGGACGCGCTGGGGCCGACACCACGTCTGGCTGCGTCCTGGCCACACGCGTCGGCTTGAGCAGAATTAAAACGAGACACAAACGCGGGAGGAGGTTGGAACTCGAGGCCAGATTCAAGAGCAGATGGAAAACCTCACAGCTCAAACATAGATTAGGCGAGGAGGCGGGGGAATATTCTGGAATGCACCAAGAGGAAGAACCGCTCTGAGGACGAGGAACCAGCCGAGGGGACGTCCGTCCACGAGCTTGGGTCACACGCACGGGCTTGCAGGTCAGTTCCTGGTCGGCGGCTCTCTGGGAGGCTATGTCCCTGGGGAGGGGGCAGGGACGGGTCCTCTCGCCCTGGGAGGCACTGAGCAGGGGGGTGGTCTGAGACAGCGAAGGCGTGTGTGGTCTCTCGAAGCCTGACCATCAGCAAGCCAGGGGTGGGTCTCCCTCTGTGGGCTCAGTGCCACCCAGAAAGTCCCCAGTGCTGGTCCCGAAAACAAAGCGGGAAGAAAAGGACAGCTCTGTCCCCTGAGACAGACGCCCTCAAATGCGCGGAGGCAGCCTGCCCCTTCTCTCATCTGAGAATGAAACGTGGAGCCCCCACCCCCCGGCAGACGGGCCCCGGCCTGCGGGGTGTCTGTGTCCACCGTGGACTGCATGCGCGACCCACAGCGTGACGAGCCGCCTCAGGTCCCCGCACACCCGCACAGACACCTGCGTCCCCCTCGCAGCCCACAAACACGGGACACGCGCGTTCCTGGGCTCCGGGCAGCAGTCGGACGTTTAATGCTGAGTTTACACGACGTCACGCTGGACGCACGCTCTGAGATGCGTCCGCGGGCCGGCACGGCGTCCCAGGCCCCCGGGAGAGGGGCAGGGGGATGGTGCCACGCCCCCCCAAGAAAAAGCGCAGTACCCATTTCTGTATAAGAATATATTATTTCAAAGGCAGTTTAAAAATACAAATTCTGTACAGCATCAAGAATTCCGTGTGTGTGTGTGTGTGTGTGTGTGTGTGTGTGTGTGTTTGTGCCAGTGAACAGAACGGTTCGCGGGGTGCCCGGGGGCTCGGGGTCGGCTCTTCCCGGTGGCATCTGGCCGCCTCGCCTCGCAGGACAGCCTGGCGGGGACGCGCGGGGCGCTCCGGCCTCCCTCAGGCGTGGTCTGCTCGGGACGAGAAACGACACGGGGTTTGCTTTCGCTGTGGTTGGAACGTGCGGGCGAAGCCGCCAGCGTCACGGGATCGGACGGGGACTGCGTTTGAAAAGTGAGGCCACCGGACGCGCCGTCGACGGGCGGAGGCCAAACGGGACACTCCCCACCCCTCTTCCCAGCCAGACGCTCCAGCCTCTGCTCGTTCACTGTGGGCACCGCCGAGATGACGACGCATCGTCACCCCCACCTCGGCGATCAGGCTGCCGGGGCTCGGAGAGCTGGGGGCGCCCCGCACCCCCGCCACGCGGCTCGCCATCCATCAGCCAAGCCCGGACGCTGGGCGCCAAACCCAGTTTCTCGTGCCCGGCGCCCTGCACGCTTTGCAAACCGTCCTTCACTGATGGGTGGGTACAGGACCGTCACGTGATCCTTCGGACACGTGTGTGGGGTCCGCTCGGCATCAGGGGGCCGACCGGGCTGGTCCGCCCTGCGCGTGGGCTGAACGAATGGCTCGTGCCAGCTGTGCTCACGGCAAAGGCCTTAGGAAGGCCCCTCCCTTGTAAGCGGTGTCCGTGCTAAGGGCTGACCTTTTCCTGTGAACTGAGGTGTGTCCCCTGCCTTCAGAGCCCGAGTCTAACTATCATAAGCAAGGAATAAACACTCACGGAGTTCAAGGTGCTCACGCTCCCTCCCTCCCTCCGGCGTCCCCGCCCTGGGGTGTCACTGTGGGGCCGAGTGTTGCTACCTCCACTCTTCGTGGCGTCTCTGCCTTCCTCCCTCGACTCGTCGGGGTCCCCACACGTCAGGCCCTCCGTCGTCTTCTGCAGGGGGACAGAGCATAACGAAGGCAAACGTCAGGCTCCCGGGGACAGTGAGCGAGTGAATGACTGCTTGTCTGCGTGATGGAGACGCTAAAACGTGACATCGAGACGGCCGTCTGCAAGCCTGGTGTGTTCGCGCGCGCACGCACACGCACACGCACACGCACACGCACACATGCTCACATGCATGCACGCACATGTGCGAGCCCAGCCACCTCCCTGTGCAGGGACGCCTCGCCCTGTGCAGTCGCTGCCACGCCTGCTCTCGGGCTGAGCCCACACCAGCTGGTGGGTGGTGGGTGGTGAGTGGTGGTCCTTGTCCCTTTCACCTCCCGTTCCCGTCCATGCTCTGGGGGCTGGACGGCACCTGTGGGGTCCCGGTGGCCCCACGGGGTGGCTGCTCTGGGACTCGGGGACTCGAGGCCTGCACTGGGACGGCCCGTGGATGGCCCAGCAGTCAGGGGCCTGGAGCCTTCACTGGGCACCCGTGTCCTGCGTCACACACAAGGCCGGTCGAGGGAGATGAGAGCCATGCAGGACGTGCCCGGAGGCCCACGCGGCGCTCAGCGGGGTGGGGGCGCCCTAGCGGGGAGGTCCGGGCGGCGTGGGTGGTGATGGTGGGTTGGGGGATGGGGCGGGGTGAGGCCAGCCCAGGCCGGATGGGGCAGCAGTGGAGAGGCCGTCCACCTGCATCGGGGTCACTGGGAAGGGGGGTGGGAGTGTGGACACGGGGAACCCACACCCTGTGCAGGGAGGTCCTAGGGGGTCCCGAGAGACAGGGGGCCCCGACTTGGCCAGACCAGCTCCTGGTGCTTTGTGGAGAGCCCCGACCCCAGCGCTGGGCCTGTGAACTGGACTCGCCCTGCGAACGGCGTTGACCCCAAAGCCAGGCCCGGTCTGCGCTCCTGACCCTGCGACAGGCCGAGCCTCCTGCAGGGCCCGGGAGCTGCTTGGGGGCCTGGAGCGACTCACAGCGGGGCCGGGAGCTGCTCGGGGGCCGCGGGGGCTGTGGGGGCCGACACTCGGTCACATCTGGGCGGGCACCACCGTGACCACATCTAACCACACTGGGTTCCAACGACCACGCTGGTTTCTCTGGGCAGCATGAGCTGCCCCACCCCCAGGGGCTGCAGTGAGGGTGTGGCAGGGTGGAGCGAGCCAGCCCCGCTGCCCACTCGCCCAGGGGCGGCCACGCCCTCGGCCTCAGAGTCACCTCCTTCCTGGCGTCGTCCATCTGCTTCAGCTCCTCATAGCGGTCCCTGGACGCCCAGAGGGGCTGCAGCATGACCTCCTTCACCACGGGGAAGAGCTGCGGGGACAGGGGTGTGTCACAGCCCCTGCGGGGGACATGGGCGTGTGCCACGGGCCACTGCAAAGGCACAGATGGTGTTTGGGGAACGTGTCCCAGTGGCTCATGCAGGGCACGAGTCACCATTCAGGGCCTGGCCGCAGCAGCATCGAGGGGACAGAGGTGTCTGAGTCCTAGGGCCAAAGTGACCAGGGCCCCTCGTGCCTGCCACCTGTTTCTGGGAGCCGGCCAGTGGCCACGGAGCTCTGTGCTGTGCTGCTGGGGTGGGGGGGGGCCTGACCCCACACGCTGGCGGGGGCACTTCTGGGGGGCCGGCAGGTAGCCACGGCTCCGTGAGTGTGCGTGTGAGCGTGTGCGTGCACGTGCGTGTGGACGTGTGTGTCACCCAGATGGGCTGACAGACACTCACCTTCGTCACCGTTTCGAACATTGGGATGAGGACAAACTTGATGAATCCAATCTGGGCCGTGGCTTTGGTCACTTTGTCCCTGTCCATGAATGGGGCCACGGGGAGGCCTTCCGACTTCTCACGGTCGCTCTGCGGGGCGTGCAGCAGACAGCGGCTTAGAGAGAGGGGGCCCGGGGGGCCCGGGGAACTCGAGGGCCACTGTCCTTTCCAGAAGAGAAAGAGGCGCTCACGGGCCACACCGCGCTGACCACCCTGCCCCGTGTAGGTCCACGGGGATCAGCCGTGGGGAGATGAGAGACCTCGAGGCTAACCGGGGCGCCCGCTGGGCGTGCGGGGCCAGGCCCAGGAGGACGGAGTGGAGGGGACAGGAGGAGGCCGAGTCACAGGGACGCCCGCTCGCCCGTGGTTCGTCCAGCTGCTGCGGTCAGCGGTCACCCTTTCTGGCGTTTTCCGCGTCAGGCTGGCCCAGCTTCCCGCCTCGGGGCTTCCCCGGCCCCCTTCCCAGGCGGACTGCGTGGCCCCCACCCCCCGGTTCCATTTCCTGAGCTGCCGGCCAGCGGCCTGCCCTCGGCCCCCGACCAGGGGCTCCGTGAGCGGTCACGGGAGACAGCTCTGCAGCCACCAGCTTTCCCCGGCTGTCACCGGCATCCATGCCTCCAATGACAGCCCGTTTCGTGTTGGGCGTGTGTCCGCCCGACACGCTTGTCCGCCTGGGCCCGACCGTCGCGGGCCAGACGCGGAACCCGCTCGGGGCGGGGGGGGGTCGGGGCCTCGGAAGGGGGCCAGGGGCTCGGCCGCCGTGCCCGCAGCGGCCACAGGCACGCGCGCACCTGCATGAAATACTCTTCCAGCAGGCAGTCCACCCACGGCTCGGCGACCTCCATGGGGCGCACCTCGTTGGAGATGTCACAGCATTTGATCAAGATCATCTTCAGCTGGAGGAAGAGACTCGGCGTCGGGCGGTGGGAAGCAGACCAGGGCCCACCCACCGCCGTGGGGCCGGCCGGGCCCTGCCACCCACGAGGAGGAGGATGTGGCTGGCGGTGGGCGGGGCTGGCGGAGCCTCACGGGGGAGCACAGGGGGAGGGGAAGGGGGAGGGGCGCTGGGGGCGTCACCGCATCCCCCTCCCCCATCGGAACCTTTCTCCGGAAAGGAATGTGATGGAGAATGGGGAGGGGGCGCCCTGCAGGCGGCTTCCCCAGTAACACCGGCGACGGGAACCCCAGCTCTGCGGACGGACGCCTCACTCCAAGGCCGCGCTGAGTGCTTGGTTCTTGGTTCCCCGTCTGAGCTGGGGGGCGGGTTGGGGGGGGGACGCCCGTTCGCCAGCCCTCCCCAGATGGGTAAAGCGAGTCTACTTACGAGGGTCGTGTGCTCCTCGCAGCTGTAGTCAAAATCCTCCATTTTTTCTTTGAAAGAATCCATGATTTCGGCATGCCGGGCCATGTCGGTGGCCAGAATCAACGTGATCATGCCCTGGGCAGGGCAAGAGAGAAGCGTCAGCGGCGGCAGACGGCACCCCGGCCGCTGCCGGGCGAGCGCGGGCCGTGTCCCCAGCCCCCCGGCTCGCACGATCCCGTTTCGTCTTGTGCCAGCGCTGTGTGCGCGCGTGTGTGTCTCTGAGAATCGAGACACGTGTTTAAGATTCAGGAACTGAGACGTGAGAGGCTGGGGAGCCCGCCCGGCCGCAGACAGGGGGGCGGGGGGCTGGGGCGCAAGCCAGCCGGGCGCCCGACGCCTCGCGGGCTGTGTCCCCGAGAAGCAGCCGCCGTGTCGGGGGTTGCCAGGACGGTGCCTCCCCTCGCTGGGTATCAGAGATGCCGTCTGTCTCTTCCAGATCTTGTTGGGGGGCAGGGGTCAACGACCAGTTTTGCAAGGGCATTTTTTTCCCTATCATCTAATCTGTATGCGGCCATATGTGCTTACAGTGCTTGGGGACGATCGAAGTATGATTATGGATAACAGCATTTTTCTATTTCTACAAATTTCTATTTCTACAAACCTGTCAGTGAGGATGAGTTTTTAAACGTGAATTCTTTATCACCTTGTTCATCGAACATTGGTTTAGAAGTAACATAATTCAAAACCATGGCCATCCGTCCGTCCATCCACGCACTCATCCTCCCACCAATTTCTCCATCTCCCCATCCGTCCACTTGTCCACGCATCCGACGACCTGTCCGTCCATCCGTCCATCCACCCACACGCCCACCCCATGCACACGTACAACACACACCTCTGAGCGGACCATAACGATCCACCTTTCCGAGAAAATAAAACCACGAGCACCAGAGGCAGAGCCCGGGCCGGTCGGCGTAGCCGCCTCGGCCGCGGTTCGGGGCGGTGAGCGGTCACCGGCACCTGAGCCGTGCGATTTCCCTGTGTCACGAAGGACCTGTGCCCGTGGGACGTTAGCCCTCGACGACAGACATTACTAAAAATCGGGACAGCTGAGTTTCCTCTCAGAAGTCACACGTTTTAACGTCGGTTAAAGTGTGTGAGGATGGACGGGTGTGTGTCTCCACGGTGGGCGGTGTGAGGAGGGGCCCCTCCGTGGGTGGCCACTCCCCCAGGTGCCTCCTTCCCCGGTGGGGGGGGGGGATGCTGCTCTGAGGTGCTCCCTGGGGAGCGCAGGGTCACACAGCATGGGGACACCAGTTGCTTTGATTCTCCAGGTCCTTGTCCAGGTCTCGGGGACAGTGGCCAAAGCAGTGCCCGGCTTTCGGGGTCTGCCTCTTACCGCTCCAGGGACAGGCTCCCTAGGGCTTATCAGAGCTCTGGGTGGCTGGCCCATGGCTGCTGGGCGGGGCCAGACACTTGGGGGAGAGGCCAGACAGCCCGGGAACAGGGGGAGCTCGCCCTGGAGCCGGTGACTGGACAGTGACAGCGATGGCGCCCGGCGTTTAGCCCTGGACTTCCTGGAGGCGAGAACAGGCCGGGGGACAGTGCTGTCCTCTGTGCGGTGTAGCTTGTTCGTTCTCCAGGAGGGAGGTTCGTGGGTCACAGATGCTTCACCAGGTGCCCCCCGGAGCAAGGACGTGGCGACGTCCGATGGGTGACGTTTTCGTCCGCGGAGCGGCAGTGTCCTGAGGCCACCGCACACACAGATCGGATGGCTTGGAAGGACGGAGAGGTAGGTGATCTGGCCCAGGTCTGGGGGACAGAAGTCTGAAACCAAAGTTCCCGCCGAGGGCTCAGCGGCGTCCGCTCTCCCCTCGCCCAGCTTCCGGCGGCCCAGGCGGGACGCGGCCGGTGTCCCCGCCGCTGTCATCGCGTGGCCTTCTCAGCCACGTGTCCGTGTCTCTGCTTCTTCGGTCCCTTCTAGGGACACTTGTCGTTGGCTGCAGGGCGGCGTGGCTGGGAGTCTCGGGGGGCCTCGGCCCGCGCAGTCTAAGCTAACCTCGCCCAGAGAGCCCAGCGCGGTGACAATGGCAAAGACCCCTTATCAAACAGGTCACAGCCACACTTCTGGGGTCAGGCGCTGGGCACACTGCTGTTTGGGCAGCGGGGGCTGTCATCCGACACGCTACATTCTTCCCGGAGATCACCCCGATATCCTCCCTCCCCTGGTGACGGAGGGTGGAGCAGAGCCGCATTCAGGGGGACCCCCCGTGTGGAAGTGGGGTGAGCTGGAAGTGTCTGGCTCAGGATGAGGGAGGCTCTCTCCCCGCTCCCGGCGTGCCCGAGCAGTGGAAGGTCCCTGGTTTGAAGTGGGCAGCGGGGCCGACTGGGTCCTGGGGTGACCGGGCAGCAGCCGGGGGCTGGGGCCAGTGCTCAGGGTCAGGCTGGGTGCAGTGGGCGAGTCTGTGCTCCCTGGGTGAGCCACCCGACCTCTGTGAGCCGCACTCCTGCGGCCACAGTGGGGAAAAGACTGACCTCAAGGGTCAACAGTGCGTGCGAGGCGCCGGCCAGGGCGTGCCGAGGGCGTGCACCTCTTCTCGGGGTGCTACCTGGCCTTGGAGGAGGTGGGAAGAAGCTGGTTCCCCAGCCTCCCTGGCGGGCAGCGACGTGATGGGGGGTCTCTGGGAGCCTTGGCCACTGGGGAGGAGGGTCTCGTGTGGCTGTGCTCACCACCGCCCCCGACAGCCTCACTCTGCGTCCAGGAAGCCCCCTCTCCACATACCTGTCCTAGCTGCCCC
>PVKZ01009271.1:0-11734 GCA_004027375.1 Macroglossus sobrinus
TCGGCTGGCACACGGCCATCGCTGAGCTGCAGGTGTGACAGGCGCGGTGACAGTCGGCTGGCTGCCGTAATCAGGGCAGGTCTGCTGGGACGGGGGTGGGTGGGAGGGGAGGGGAGGGGCTCAGAGGCTGCCACTGTGTCCCCCACCACCCTGGTGGGACATCGGGTCCCCGAGGCAGCTGTCGGGGGGCAGCAGGGTTGGAGTCCGCCGCACCTGTTTGCCACACACTTTGTTGTCACCGCACCGTGCAGCCGCGGTGGGCGGGCGGCGGTGACCACAGCCGCACGGGGAGCACGGACGGCCCTGCAGGGGGCCCTGGGACGCGTGCCCCCGCGTCGGGCTGCTGGAAGCCAGCAGCCGCCCCTGGGCCCCGCAGAGGACGGTCCTACTCGCCCCACAGGCTCGGAAGCGCGCGTCGTCTGAGCTGTGTGTCTGAGGACGCTCCCTCAGCTCCTCTGTCCCCTCCCGGCGGCCTTGACAGCCCTTCCCGGGGGTCGTCTGTTCGGCCGGGCGGCTCTGCGTTCGTGAGTCATTTGTTGCCCCCGCCCGCCCTCCTCCGTGAGGGGACAGAGGCTGGTCCGCGGCTCAGGCGGCCAGGACAGCCCACCGCTGAGAAATGGCCACGAGCGTGGGCTCTGACATCTCATGCTCCTTCTGGGCACCCAGCTGCCAGGCGCGCCCGACCTGGCGTGTGGCGGGTCGCACGGCCGTGCCAGCCGCCGGCCTCGGCCCTCTGACACTTGTCAGCCCTGACACCGGAGGGCTCCGCGGAGCGGGGCCAGGGCTGCTGGCTGAGGCCGCGTCTCTCCCCCAGAATTCCCGTGCGTCCGCTCGGTGCAGGGCCGAGAGAGAACGAGGCACGAGGCGATGGCCACGAGGCGGGCATTCGTTTCCCCGCGCCGCTGACGGAGGGCAGAGCGCGCGGGGACCCTCGGGGGACGGATGAGGTTGGGACGCCCTCCAGCCAGGCAGCTCCAGGCCACGGGGCAGCCGGCCAGGGCGCCCCCGCTGCGGCGGGCAGGCCCCGAGGCCCCCGATGCAGACGCACCGGCCTCCAAGCCCCACCCGGACGGGCAGCGACACCTCCTCTCCCCGGGGAAGCAGGAGGCACCCGGGTCCCCCTCCCTCCTCCTCCTGTCCCACCCATGTCCTCCGGGGACCTGCGCGTCCCCGAGTGCCGGCGGGAGGAACACGGTCATGGCCGGGCCTCAGAGTCCCCAGAGCCCGGCGCCCCCGCCCGCCCTCCTTGGGCAGCAAGACCGGCAGCAGCCGAGCGGCCCGACTTCGCGAAACGCCAAGAATCGCCCAAGACGAGGCCCCTGGGATCCATTCTGAGAGTCCCCAGTTCAAACTGAACATCCAGAGACTTGGCCACGTAATCCGAGGGCTCGCCCTCCCTGACGAATCGCTTAAGGACGGATGTCAGCATTGCCCCCGCCCCGTAGCGAGCGGCCGGCCCGCCCGCCGAGCTTCCCACGGGCGGCCTCGCCAACCCGGCCGCCTCTGGCTTCCTGGCAGACCGGACCAGGTGCTGCTGAGCTGCGCGTGACCGGTGGCTGCCGGCTGACAACGGGTTTTGTGCAGTGATGATTCCCAGACGGCACACGGCCGGACGCCCAGGTGAAGCACCGACCCCCGACGTGCACACAGGTCGTGATGAAGGAGCTTCGCTTTCGCAGCTGTTCCACACCGACCCATCGCCAGGACCACAGAGCGCGGCGATTCCGTCAGCCCCCGAGCTACATGGCCCTCCGTCCCCCTCGCCCTCCCGGGACGGTGCCCTCGGCCAGCCCGCCGGGCGCCCAGCCTTCAGCGGGGCCCCGTGGGCTTGGTCCGCGCGGCGTCTCCCCTGGGCAGAGCCGTCTTGGGCCAGGGCCTGCGGTGACGTCCGGGAAACCCAGCGTGTGTGGACACCGCAGTGACTTACGTGCGTGGAAAAGTACGCGGTCCCTGAAACCCCCCAGGAAGAGTGGAACCCCCCGTCCTTCCAAGGACCCACCCCCTGGGGGGCACGGAGCAGCGAGGTGACATCCTGACTCCCGCCTCCTCCGGGGGAGAGAAGCGGCTCCCTCTGCGGTCGTGGGCGCACGGTCGCTGGTAGGGCACCGCTGACTTTGTCGGCACAGCTGTTACTGTCGTCAGAGTTTGCAACCCGGCTGAGCTCGAGCCCGGCCGGAGGATGGGGCAGGAGTGAGACAAGGGACCGGAGCTCCCGCCCAGGCCAGGAGCAGGCTCCGGGGGCCCCACAGGGCTGCGAGTCCCTTCTGTCCCCCCGAATGCAGGCTCTGCAGCGGGGTGGCGAAGCCGCGGAGACTCTCAGATGCGGAGCAGACGCGGGGACGGCCGTGGCACCCTAAACACGGCGACAGAACGAGGTCCACGCTGGAGGAAAGCGCCACAGACGGGCCCGCAGGCAGGTGGGCGAGCCTGGCCGGGAGGCACACGAGATTCTTCCTGTCGGAGACGGGACAGCGGGGACAGGGCCACCGTGAGCACCGTGTGGGCAACCGGCCCCGAGCATCCCCGTCCCGCGGGGGACACGCACGCCTTCGCTGCGTGCTGAACGGTGATCCGTGTTTATTCCGGCATTATTAGCTATAAGGACGATAATTTAAAAAAATAAAAATAAAGGTGCCAATACAAAGGCTTCTAGCAAGTCAGTGGCACGAGCTGCTTCGTGCGAACTCTGTCTGGCACTCCTGCGGGCTGCGCGGCCAAGTCTCTGGATGTTCAGTCTGAACTGGCGACTTTTGGAATCGATGCTGAGGGCAGGGGACAGCGCTAATGCGCGCGTGAGCCCCGCACGTCGGGGAATCGGGGCACACGTGACCACGAGCTCGGCTCGGTCACCCCGACCCCTGCTGGCACCGTCACCCGCACGAAGCTGCCGTGTCCTTCGGCACAGCCCCGGGGGAGGCCCCGGCCAGGCCACCCTGCGGTGGGCGGGCGGGTGGGCGGGCGGGCGGGCGCTCGCCCCACATGCACGCTCCACACGACGCAGGAGGCCCAGGCCGGCGGCGGCTTTGGCCCTGTGAGTTCACACGCAGTAAACTCCTGTGAGCTGAGTTTAGGAGGAAAAATAAAGGAAGGAATGAACGATGCATGTCCCATGTAAAAGACGGCGTCGTCTGCTCCATGTCACTGCCTGTGTTTCGTTTCATGGACTGCGCTCTAGAACCCCACGTCGCATGAGCGCACGACATGCCACGATGCCACACAGCAGAACGGGGGCCTCACACGCGGCCGTGGGCCACACGCGCGGCCCAGAGCCGCTGCCAAGCTCGTCCGGGCGCACGCGAGCGCTGAGTGAGAACCTGTCGGCTCTCTGCCACCCCGCGCCCGGCTCAGCCCTGCTATCAGCCCCCCGACGTTCGGGGGTCTCGACTTGAGGTCAGCGACACGAAAGGGGCCTCCCCCGCCACCCTAAACTCCCTCCAACCTTTGACGTGTCTGCCGACTCGTGCCCGGTGCCCGGGCCCCTGGGCCGCCCGGAATCGTTAGAATGAAACGCAGAATTGTGCAGCGTCGTCACACGACGACGCCCACGTTCCCCTGAAAGCGACTCCCGTGTGTGTGTGTGTGTGTGTGTCTTCACTCGCTCTTCCCTTCGGCGATGGCCGGGCCTCGAGCTTGACTGACAGCATCCAGCCCGCTGAGGCCGCTGATCTGGAGCGCGGAGCCAGGGAGAGGCCCGCGAGGTGACAGGAGCCGTTGGCACGGGCATCACTGGACCCCGTCCTTCCAAAGCTGAGCGAGGGCGACAGATGCTGAACCCAGACCCTCCGCCGACCCCGTGTGACTCGGGTGCAAGTCCCTGAGCTCAGTGTGGAAGAGCTGGGGGCCTGCCACTGGCCCTACGCACGCCCGGCCGGTCCAGTCAGCAGGACACGCGCGGTGAGGCCAGCCGGCCACCGCCGGCTCCTCCCTCCGGGGCGAGTTCTCTGGGTGCAGGGGGAAGCTCGATAGGGGAATAGCCACCAGTTTGGTGACCACAAACCCCAAAGCTCCCTTTGTCAGGGACGCCTGCAGCAGCACGGAGCTCCACCCCATCGGAACGCGGCCCTCCAGCCCTGGTCAGCGCCCGGCGCCCCGTGGACTGGACGGCTCTGGGATGAGAGTTGGCACCGTCGAGGGGCCCGCGCCCCTGGGAGTGACCCGTGAGCAGCTGTGGACCGCCGGGGCCCTCCGAGACCGTCAGATAAGAGCTGATCGAGAAGGACGACTGCACGTCCCCGTCTGCAAGGTGAGCACAAAGCAAGTGTCACGGAGCATGAAGGAGCACACGTCAGCTGAGACGGGAAGCCACAGGCGAGGCCCCCCACCCACGGCGACGTCCGAGGGTCACGCCGTGACTCTCCTGGGACGGCGGTGTTCGAAGGACACCTGGCGGCCGCCTTGTCAGGATTGCTTCCGACAGGTGTGCGCTCATCTTGTCACCTGTGGTGCTCCTGGTCCAGTCCCCAGGTTGTCAAGGGGGCAGGTGAACACAGCGCTGTGTTTGCCGGTTTTGTCTGTCCGTCCGTCTGTCGAGAGAGTGGGCCACCTGCATCACTGTCTTGAGGTTGTCACAAGAACCGACGAGGCCCAGACAGTTTTTCTGGTCCCCATGACAGTCTTACGGCTGTCGTGAGCATGAATCGATCGGGGGCCGTGTCTGTCCTCGGGACGGCCTTCGTCCCGAGGAGGGCTTTGTCCGGAACCACGCTTGTCGCCACGGCCAGCTTCGCCACGAGAGAGGAGCCTGTCAGGCAGAGAGAGAACGCCAGCTCGGTGCCGAGGACGAGAGTCCTCACGCTGGCCGAGGGGGACAGCAACAAGGCAGCGCACACGTCTGCAGGGCCCGCGACCCCGGCGTCATCGCGGGAACCGGGACGCAGCGCCGCCGTCCACAGAGGCCGCCGCCCGCACTGCCCCTTCCCGGGGGGCGGAGAAGGTTCCGGATGGGCTCTGGGGGGCTCCCAGGGCTTCTTCGAGGGGGATAGAAATGTCCTCACGCCCCGGGTCCCAGGGGGTGACGCGCTCCCCCCCGACCCGTCCCCAGCTGGCAGACACGTGAACGCTCCTCCCCCATGTGGCTTAGATCGGGCCAAAATATGACGCCACAGGGGACACGTCTCAGTGACCGGAACAGGTGCAGGGAAGACGTTCTGAGCCCCCGGGGGCTGACAACTGTTTGCACCCTGGAATTAAGCTTCGTGCTGGCGTCGTGCTCTGCTACGAAGGTGTCTGTGTCCCTCTGTACGCAAGCAGGCCCCTCGGTGAACGGGCGGGGACGTCGCTGTCACCCCAGGGTTCACAGAATCCAACCCAGCTAAGAGGAAGGCAAGGGACGGCTCCTTCCCGGAGCCTCAGAGGACGTGTGGCCGCCTCCATTCGGACTCCCAGCCTCCGGACCCTCGAGGGATGAAACTTCTGTCGTTTGAAGCTGCCCGAGTTGCTGAATTTTCTTAACAACGGTCTTAGGAAACTAGTCTCCCTGGAATGAGGACGTGGCCTGATTTCGTCACGAGAACAGTAACAATATTAATAATGACGACGTTACGGGATTTTCACTCACCCTGACAAGGCCCGTGAAGTGAATGCATCGTTGCCGTCCCCTTTCACGGAAAACAGAAGGACGGCCATCTCAGATCGCTCGGCCAGGGTGACACCCCCCCAACACGGGGACACCCGTGCATCGGTGGGGAAGGCCGTCTGGCCCCTGAGCTCGCGCTGTTTTCCCGAATATTTACCTCGAGACGAGACGTGGAAAGGTTTTACAAATAACAAAGATCTATCCAAAAACCACAGAGAGAAATAGCACGGACCCTTTGCCAGAATCTCAGTGTTCTCTATTTTGGACTGATTTGCAAAACTGTCATTTGGAATTTGTCTTTGATTTCTTCCAGAAATATTGACACACATGCTGTTACGACAAAGCAAAACAGCCATCGCGCGTGGTTTCGAGAATGCCGAGATTAAATTTAACTACACTGGCTGTAAGTCATCCAAAATTTAAAATAAATATGAAAAGCACTGCTTTTTTCCAAAGCTAGTTGTCTCAATATAAATGCAATTTAGATGTTTAAATATGTCATAACTATATCTATATCCATCCCCCGTGCCTTTATAGAAACAGTGCTTCTGGAGTATGTGCTTCAGCAATAAAAAAAAAAAAATTCAGGTTTAAAAATACCGTATTAATAAGTATTTATCAATTTCCGTCAAGCAGGAGAGGGAAGCATATTGCCTTCTCTTATCTCGCCCCAGCGAGAATATACAAATTCGTATTACGAACGGCTTCGTTTTTCTTTCTTTCTCTTCCCTTTCTCCCTCCCGGCGAGCACAGGGAGGCTCCGCCAGGGGTTAACCGAGGTCCCTCGCCCTGGCCCCGATGCCCTTCAGGGACAGAGCTTCTGTGCTGTGGCGCTGTGCCACATGACGCAGGGCACGTGCCAGCGTCCCCGGGCTCCTCCCCCGCCTGTCAGCCGGCCGGCAGCCCGTTCTCTGCCCCCGAACGACCCCAGACGCGGCCAAATGCCCCTGGGGGCCGGGGCAGGCGGACTCTGGGCGAAACGCTCTGCGGTGGGGAGAGACGCCGTCCCGGCTCTTTCCGGGGTCCGGCTGGAAGGCCAGGACCCTGGAGCTTGGACTCAAGCCACATTTAAATGATAATGCAGTAAAAAAATGCTGTAGGAAGGAACCACAACATTTTGTTCGAAAAATTCAGCATCTCCTTTCCCAGGGGCTGGCTTCGGGGGCCGTGCCCTCGCCGGGGGCTTTGGACCCTCTGGCCCACCAGGACGCAGCCCCTCACTCCCTTCCCGGAGGTCCGCAGCCCTCCCACACTGCCCCCCACCCCGTCAGCAGCCCCGGTCTCCCCGCTCTGGTGGTCCAAGGGGCCGTGTCCTCTCTGAACAGCTGTGGGGACACCGGGATGACCACACGCTCGGCCGTCATGGGTGCTGGGGCGCCTGGGCCTCGCCCCTCACCTGGCACACAGTAGGTGCTGGGGCACCCGGGCCTTGCCCCTCACTCAGCACATAGTAGGTGTTCTACGTTGTCATGGGCGCTGGGGGCGCCCGGAGCCTCGCCCCTCACCCGGCACACAGTAGGTGCTGGGGCGCCAGGGCCTCGCCCCTCACCCAGCACACAGTAGGCACTGGGGCACCGGGCCTTGCCCCTCACCCAGCACACAGTAGGCGCTCTACATTGTCATGAGTGCTGGGGGAGTCTGGAGCCTCGCCCCTCAGCCAGCACACAGTAGGTGCTCTACGTTGTCATGGGTGCTGGGGGCTCCCGGAGCCTCGCCCCTCACCCGGCACACAGTAGGCGCTAGGGTGCCCGAGCCTCATCCCTCACTTGGCACACAGTAGGTGCTCTGCGAAGGCTTTTGGGGTGAATGAGCATGTTAGCCTCGGGATGCATAAATGACAGAGCAGCGTTTAGGGTGACAGCGGTGACGACGCCACTCAGCTGCGACCCGATCCCAGTGTGGATGGGGCCGCAGTCCCCGCAGTGGCCTGTGGGGACGGGGACAATGCCAAGCGTGCGAGGAGAGGGCAGGGAGAAGGATGACAGAGGATGCAAGATGGAACCGCGTGAGCAGGGCCTGAACGCGGCCCAGGAGAGGCCTCGGGGACAGTCACTTGCCCAGCGTTTGAAGACCCGCCCCACGTAAGAGGAGTCACGCTTGGTCTCGCCTGTCCCCAGGCACGGAGCGGGGACGCGTGCTACGCCTGTGTGGCCGCTCCCAGCCGGGGACGGCCCAGCTCCGCCTGGCACGGCTCCCGCGTGCTGTGAGACTGCGTGGTGCATGGCGAGGATTTCTTGTCTGGTGAGCGAGCCGGGCTCCCGTGTTCAGACGAATAAATGTTGACGCTGTCGCATGCTGGTTCTTGAGCACACGACTTGCCAGCCGGGCTGGCTGCTCACGGGGCTCGGGGAGCGGCGAGGACTGAGGACCGGGATTCCATACGGGGCGTGTGGCCCCGTGGAGCGCCGCGGAGAAAGCCGCGTTCGTCAGACTCTCCGCGTCCTCATTAGCCGGGCGGACGTCGCTCTCGACACTGCCTTTGCGATGGCCCCGGGCTCCGGAGCCGGCCTGCCGTTCAGGCCCATCTGTCTCGTCTCCGTGGTGACCGCTGGCCTCTCCCGGCACGACACGGTCCCTTCCGCCTCCGACGTCTTAGTTCAGACGCCGGACACAGCTCTGCGACGGCAGAGCTTGCGAAAGGTCCGACTGTCACGGCAGCCGCCACCTGGGCTCCCGATGGCTCCCGATGGCTCCCGATGGCTGCGATGGCTCCCGACGGCTCCCAATGGCTCCTGATGGCTCCCGATGGCCGCCGCCGACCTCAGACCACACGCCGAGCCAGAACCTGAACCACTGCCGGCGGCAGCGCGAAGTCCGTTTCTCAGACAGGCCGGCGGACGGCCTGGGGTCCCTGGGGCGCCGATGCGGACACCTTGGCCCATGGGGTTCGTGGGGTCCCGGCCCCTGTGGCCACTGCTGTAGCCAGGCCCCCCGCGCCGAGCCCTCGCACCTCCTCACCTCGTTACAGACGCCCAGGGGAGGGTCCTCGGCCCGGGGGCGCCCCCCACACACCGCACCTCCACCGGACCCCAACGTGTCGTCTCGTTTGAACGCTTTCTGCGGCGAGGACCCTCCAACCAGGCAAACGCCCTTCTGAAGGTCAAAGCAAACTCCCTCTTAGATCAACCAGGGAGCGGGGGGTGGTGACACCTAGCACGGAAAATTCCGGTGATCGGTCGAAGAGAAGCCGTCGCTGAGAAAGGTCCCTTCTGCCATCTGCATGTGCGCCCCGGGGGGAAAGGTGAGGAAGTAGAAAACAGGGCTTCTTATTATGTGTGTGTAGATTACGCGAACGTCGCCTTCCGAAAACAAGGCGTAGGACGCAGGGGCTCGGGGAAGCCATGTGGACCGCGTGCGTCTCCGTCTCCGCGAGAGGGATCAGCCGGCAGGACGCTGATTTATCAACGGCGGCGTCCCTCCCTTCCGCCCTCTCCTGCGCCTCGGGCTCCTGCTCGCTGACTCCCAGGGCCCCGCTCCGGAAGGAAGCCCTGGGCACACAGTTAGCCCCGGGCTGCAGCGCTGGGTACCGGAACCTGTCACCGCGTCTGTCACCGCGTCTGTCACGGCATCTGTCACCGCGTTTCGTGCACACGCATTCCACGCGGCCCGCAACGGGAGAGATTTATGTACGAGCATGGAAAATAAAAATCAGCGTTGATTAAAAGCCCCAGACAGGCCACCCGATACCGCCCGGAGGACATCCGTTATTCTGCATGTTGACGGGGCGATGGATAACTCGTAAACGCAAGCCGGAGTGACGAATGCGGGCGGAAACCGGCTTTGACGAAAACGATAACGGTACCAGTCTCCAGGGGCGACGGCGGCGTGAGCAGGGGCTGTTTAAAATATTTAATCACGTTATGAAGGCGGCGAGGCGCCGTTTGACCCTGAAGGAGCGTGAGTGTCGCATGGAGCAGCAATTGCCACGCCTTTGAAGCGAAATAAGAGAAAGGGGGTGTTATTACAGACCCTCCTTGACGCCCCGTCATTGCTGTGTAGGATTGAAACTAGGCGCACACGAAGCAGGCGGCGAAGGTTCCGGCAGGGGGTGTCTTCGCTGCGGGACGTCAGGCTGTGACATTTCGTGCGACATCCCGGAGGGCTTCTCTTCTCTTCGTCCACACGGCGAGGACGGGGCTGAGCGCGCCCAGCGGAGGGGCCCCTGCGTGCTGGACAAGCGCCCAACGGCCTGTCACTCGCGTGCCCGTGGGTCCAACGGCCGGGCTTCCGCAGCCCCTCCCCCACTCCATGCCCGGCGGGGTGCCACGGCCACAGGGCACTCTGACATCCAGGCTGACGTCCAGGCAGCCGTCGGGGGCAGGGACAGCCATGGGCAAATGCGGGCGTGCTGTGCACCGGGCGTGGGGTCGCTCTGCCCGCAGGGAACTATGTCCCTGGCTGTCACCCACGCGGCCCCTCACGCCCCTGCCGCCGGCCAGCCCGCAGCACGCGCCCTGGTGCTTCTCAGGGGCGACGTGACCCCCTGTCACACGGTGCAGGGACAGCAGGAGCGACGTCCCCTCACTGTTTCCTCGTGCCTCTGAGCATCTCCTCTCGCTCGCCCACCCCCACCCCCGCTCCCCTGGGGGACGGCCTCGCCAGGCAGCCACAGAGGCCCCTCGGGTCGGGCCGCTGTCGCACCCCGCATCACCCCAGTTCCTGTCCGGGGCTCCTGGACCCTCTGTCCGCCCCTCCATCGTCCGCCTCCGCCAGCGTCAGCACGCCACTCCCCGGCTCCGTCCACCAGAAGCTCCGAAAACGGCACAGACCCTCAGCCTGGCTTCGGTGACGCCTACTCGACCTTCCACCCCGTTCGCCGTGGTTTCCTCGGGGAGGGGGCCTTCATTCCAGCCCCGCCCGCCGGCCTCTGGCCTGGAGCGCCCTCCTTCCTCCTGTTTACTGGTTGACAGAGAGCTCAGAGTCTGGGAAGCCGTTTCAATGATCTGAGTCCGCGTCCATCTCTCCGTCCCCCGAATCCCGCGTTCGCTGAGCCGCGGTTTCATACCCCATTACCCTTCACCGACTTCACGCGGTCCCTTCCCCCTCCCCCGCTGGACGCGGTCCCTTCTCTGGGAACACTAAAGAGAACCAGGGAAACGTCCCTGTCCTCACGACGCCCAGGGTCAGCTGGGGAGACAAAGCTTCCTGACGACAGAGCGACCAGCGTCCGCGCGTCGGGCCGGCGGGAGGTGGCCGCGCCACGCAGAGCTCGAGACCGGACGCCGGGAGCCCTGCGCCCTCGGGACGCTGCGGCCTGGCCGGGTCTGGCCTTCGTCACCTACAGAAGCGGACCCTGGGGCGAGGCGACCTCTGACCCCGCACGGCCCGGGGCTGGCGTCGGGGTGCGACCCTTCCCCGGAGCCGCCTTCCCCGTCGCCCCCCCGAGAACTCCGCCCGCGAGCGAGCGGGTCACCTTCCCGGCCCGCGGGCCTCGTGCTGCCGGGATCAGTCGTCTGGGAAGCCCGGGGAGCCCTCCTCGCCACCAGCTCTGCTGGCACCGCGACCCGCAAGCTGTCCCCGACTTCCGCCGCCTTGGTGGGGTGCGCTCAGCGTCACCCTCTCTTCAGGGGCAGGCGGGGTGGACTCCGGCCAGGCCTCTGCTGTGCGCAGGGCGAGGAGAGGACGCTCCAGACAGAGAGTGTGGCCCGTGAGGCCGGGGTTCTCTCCCATGACCCGCCCCCCGCGGCCCCCGGCCCCCGGGGTCAGCTTCTGGGCCGACTCCCTCTGCGGTGGCCTCTGTGACTCCATTTAAACCCAGGGTCAAGGTCGTGCCTGATGAGGTCCCAGGGCACGGCCGCCCATCTGGTGTCACTGTGGCGACCGCAGACATTCTGGTGGACGTGAGCCGAACCCCACAGAGAGATGGGGCAGCGCCCCCGGCAAAGGACTGTGTGTCACTTCCAAGGGAGAGACAGGCCATCGGGGGTGACAGGCCCTAAAAACCACAACCAAATCTTCCCCCCCACCACCAAAGGCCATTAAAGGCCCATTCCGGCGGTGGCTACGGGCGGTGGCAGCAGCAGAAGTGACATGAAGATGGCTCTGAGTCTCCCTCCGAGTTGAGATAATGAGCCGTCCGGGGCAGGGAGAGGGGCGGGGGCAGGAGGGTGGTGCGGGGATGGGGGGGCATCCCAGAAGATGGGGGAGCATCCCAGAAGA
>PVKZ01009272.1:0-11750 GCA_004027375.1 Macroglossus sobrinus
CCCCCTCACCAGTGAGTGCACTTGGCCTACCAGCCATCCACCCGCCCAGACCTCTGCTGGGCACTGCTGCGGGTGCCAGGCCTGCAACTCCCCGGGCCCTCGAAGACTCGAAAGTTCTGATTCTCTAGGGTCCCAGGATGCTCAGGCCAGGTGGTTCTGAGTCCCCAGGTTCTGCAAGACCGGATGAGCAGGCAGGTGGCATCCCAGAGGAGGAAGTGGGTGCTCGCTCAGTCCCAGAGGGAGGAAGCAGCCAGGACTGCAGAAGGCGAGGGCCAGGAAGACTTCTTGGCCCTCCGTGCCTCCCGGGGTGGCCGTGGCTGCTCTGGCCACGGACCCCGACAACCTCCCTGCTTGCCTCAGCACAGAAGCTCCAGCCTCCACTCACCTCTCCTCCCACCCCCCCCATTCCTGTACCCCCAAACCACAGCCCCACCCGTCCCGGGTCACCTCCCGCTCCTCCCTTCACGCCACCCCTGCTCCCCCGACCCCCTCCCCACCGCCCAGCTCTGGTTCACCCAGAAGTTCACCCAGACGTCTACCCGAGATCCTGCCTGCTGCTTTTTAACCCGTCTTTCCTGTTCCGTCCTCGGCGGGAGTGTTGCTGTCGTCTCTCTGAGACTTGCCTTCGCCATTCCCTTCCCGCTCGACCCTGAGCCGCCTGGGACAAGGCCCCGGGGCCTCTGTTCTCCTCGCGGGAGGAGGCACATGAGCTGGGTAGAAGGAAGACCGCAGAGGACCTGAGTTCGAATCCCGGTTCTGCCTCTCACAGGCTCTGTGGCCTTGGGCAGAAAGAACCCTTTACTCCCTGAGCCTCAGTTTCCCCATCTGTAAAGCAGAGCTAGCACTGGCCTGCTTGGGGAAGGGGTGTGTGAAGGCTGAGGGGACCTGTGGACCAGACCTAGCATGGTGGCAGGGGGCGGGGGTCCAGTATTCCAAGGACCCTCGGCCTGCTTGGGGGGACACCGACGGGCACAACGACGAGACCATCGGGGTGAGGGCCAGGACGGGGGCTGAAGAAGCAGGCAGGAGCCCTGGCGAGCGGCTGGAGAGGGGGGCATTGTGGGAAGGAGGGGGTGGGCAGGGCTGGTAGCAGACAGGCCACAGCTGGAGTAAAGGCTGGGTGTGTGCGGAGCGTGGGGGACAGTTCCAGGGAGGGGTGGCTTCCGGGCAGCGCAGGGGACTCTGGGTGGCGGAGGGCAGGGGATGCTGGAGGTGAGCTGGAGACAGGTGAGGCAGAGAGGGTCAGGAAGGGCTTCAGAGGCCATAGCAAGCAGCAAACTTTTGCCCGCCAGGGCCACAGGGGGCGTTCCTACGAACTCTGGTCACCAGACAGCAGCTGAGTGGACAGCCTGGGAGGCCCTGGGGGTGCAGTATGGGACACCCCGATGCTAAAGCTCAGCCTGCGTGGGCGGGGGCGTCCCCCAGACAGAGGGAGAGGAGCCGGGCTGAACTAGGTCCCTGTGCCCATGCTACAGAGCAGGCGGCCGAGGTTCACGGAGCAAAGGCGTCAGTCCAAACCCCTTCCTTCTCCCAGGATGCCTCAGTCAGCAGCTGCAACCCCCAGAGGGGGCTGCCTTGGGGAAGGCCATGGGGTGAAGAGCTGGAACCCCTGAGGGCAGGGCCAGGCATGAACCACCCGCCCCCAGGGCCCAGCCCGGGTCCTGGCCTCCAGCAAGTGAGCAAGGGAACAAATGGGTGAGCAGGTGGTAGAGACGGTCCAAGAACTCGAGGTGCTCACGCTGGCGTCCCCAAAGTGCCCAGCAGAGCCCACGTGACTCGCTCCTGCCTTGGTGGCTCCGTGCCCTCTCGGAGGGCAGCGGGATGCAGGCCTGTGGACGGGGCGCCCCCAGTAAAGGCAGAGGCGGGAGGCCCCATCGTGCCTGGGGGTCAGAGAAGCACCAACGGGGTCCCTCTGGGGGTGACCGCCCCTGCGTGCTGGGCACGGGGCCTGCCCCAGGAAGTACTTCTGAAATGTTAGCGCGGGAGGCGGAGCCCGGGGCCCGGCGGGCGGCGTGGGCAGGGCCCCTCGGAGGCTGTGCCCGCAGCAGCCCCCGGGGAGGCTGGGGCCGGGGTTGAACCGGGGCCAAGCATTAAGCACAGTCTGGGCAGCCGGGCCGCGTTCTCGAGGCTCCTTCCTCATTCCTGGCCTCGTGGGAGTTGCCGGACCCCGGCGTTCCTCTGCGGCCGCCCCCTGGGATCTGCTTACCGTCTCGTGGGGAACCGGGGCGTCCTGCCAAACCGCCGGCCCAGGCCTGGGCCCCAGGGGCCCCGCCGGCCGGCCACCGGGTCCCGCTCTGGGCCACGTCCTTGGTGTCCCAAATGGGGACACCAAGGCCCTCTATCGGGGAGGGCCGGCCCAGGGTGGGGGCTCCCCGAGCCTGGGGTGTCGAGGGAGACTCTTCCCCGTCTGTGTCCGACCTCTCCACAGCCAGGAGGGGGCACGTCGCCGTCGGCAAGCCCACCCAGCGGTCTCCGCGCCGGGGCTGGGCCAGGCTCCGTGGGCGCCCAGGTGGGCACCGTGCAGACGGGGCTGTTTGATCAGCGGTTCCGCCCGATGCCAGGCGGTGGGGACCGCGGGCAGTGGCCAAACCGGCCGCACTGCATGCCTTCCGGCCCTCGGCAGGAATGCTATCATCCCCCTGGCGCGTGGTTACCGCAGGAGGGGCGCCCGACTCCTGGGGAGACGCGCGGGGCCGTGGCCGCCCAGGGGACTCGGGCCACCTTCCCACGGCCCGAGGGGGCAGGGAGCACATCGGACAGGGCGCTGAAGCCAACACCCACCCAGACACAGCTGGAGAGACCCTCAGGGACCGCCCCGCCCCGGCCAGCTGGGGTCAGAGGGGAAGGGAGACACAAGAGGAGACGGATGGCGCCAGGGTCTCTTGCTGTGGGTCCCCTGACCCCAGGCGCCCGGTTCTCCTGAGAGCAGCCCCCACCGCACCCCACGAAGGCTCTCACACCCAGCCATGGCCCAGCGCCCCTCAGCCTGAGCCCGGGCTGTCCCAGGAGACCTCTGCTTCTCTGTCTAGCCCCCACTGTGGCGGTCAGGGCGGCCCAACGGTGGCCTGGAGGCAGGGATGACTCAAGGCCCCACCTGGGACCTGGTGTGAGGACAGGGTGGGGTGTGGGGGACGTCAGGGCAGGGCCCGCAGAGCCAGTGGAGGGAGCCGGAAAGGCACGTGGGGGGCCTGCTCTCCGCCGACAGCGCGGTCCCCGCCCCCCGCACGTCGCGTGGGCTGTACACACACACACACTCGCATCTCTGATTCCAGCTTTATTGGAGCCGACGCTCCCCTCCAGGGACGCCAGACACAGCCCGTCAGAACCCCACCGGCTCTCCTGAAGTGGGGGCGCACGGCGCCTCGCCTCCGCCACCACCGCCCCTGTGCGGGCCACACTGCCCCCCCTCCCACCCGAGGGGAGGGCGGCTGCTGACAGATTATGAGGGAGGGCGGGGTCTCAGCGGGGGGGCGGAAGGGGGGGCACTTGGCGCCCTGTGAGTATGACTCGGTGGTGTCAGGGGCCCCAAGAGTCTGTTTCAAGCAGAAGGAGGAGCCTGTCTCAGGGGACAGCCCGCGGCCATCCCCCCTCCCCAGTACCCAGTGTAGGTCACAATAATTTAAAAGACACTATAGACATTTGGACACTATCTAACAACATAAGTTAACCGGGTTCCTTGGCAGAAGACGCCGGGGCCTGTGGACATGGGGGCAGGGGTGTGCGGTGGGGGCGTTCACGTCGGCCTGGGGGTTCCCAGGACAGCAGCTAATGGAGCATCCCGGCGTCATGGGGGGGGGCACAGAGGGTGGACACCAGGGCCCAGACAGTGTCCCTCACCCCAGGCGAATAATATCCAGCCCACGTGGCTGGTCAGTTGCCTGAGGACACACATTTCGACGAGTTTCTGCAAAATACCCTAAATTCAGGGCGGGGAGCACGTGGGCAGTGGAGGGTGCGCCCCCACTCACCCCAGCCGGTAGAAGCCAGCTGCGCGCCATGCTTTCTGGCAGGTCGCTGCCTCCGCGTCTCTCCGGGGAGGGGCGGGAGCGTTCGCAGAGGACGCCTCCGGCCCTGAGCACCTCGTTTCCCATCCCCCTCACCCCCTGGGCCCCTTCCCGTTCCTGTCTCCCAGGTTTTGGGGTGAGATGGATTTCAAGGGGGGGTCTGCACGGTGTGGGGACCCTGGGGGTGTCGGAGGACAGGCATCTGCTTGGACAGCAGTCGGGGTCCTGGCAGAGGGACAGCCCTGGACACTCAGCATCCGGGTCGAAGGGAAAGGGCCAGGACTGGCCGAGGAGGCCACTGAGAGACCCTCGAAGGCGCCTCTGGGGGGGTACAGACCCCCGTGAGGCTGGTAGCAGGGAGGGGCACGGGTGGAGCAGGTAGGGGGCCGTCCCACGCCACGCCTAGCACCCCCAGAGCTTTGCCTCCAGGGCCAGGAGGAGCCCTGGACTGGGGCACGGGACACCCCAGCCGAGTCAGGAAGCTCCACTCGGGGCCGCAGGATCCCTGGCTGGTGCTCCCTCCCAGACCTCAGAGTCCTCACCCATCAAATAAAGGAGACACCCTGAACTGCACCCCCCCCGCCCCACCAGCCCACCCCACCCCCGCACAGTGCTCTCCTGGGGTGCAGCTGGCTCCAGGGTGGCAGGGGGCTCTGTAAACTGGGGGGGGGGTAGGCGTCAGGCTGGCAAGGCGCTGGGAGGGCAACAGCATGAGGGAGGGGACAAAGTGCTCCCGGAACCTGACGTGGATGACATTCTGATTTGATCGATATGATTTTTGAAAAGGAGAGAAGACGGGGCCCGTGACCCCTGTCGGGGCTCTCCTCGGTGGCCCTCTGGGGGCCATACTAGTTGCCAAGCCCTTGCCCAGCCCCGCCCCCGGGGTCCACACTCACACGGCCACCTCCCCCAGGGCAGGGCCGGGAGGGTGCCGGGCACCGGGATGCTCCCGCAGGTCCCAGAGAGGAAGTGGGGGGCAGAGAGGGGGCGTGCTGACCCAGAGTGCGCGGTCAGGGCCGGCTGCGCCTTAGCGCTAAGGAAGAAGCCTCCTCTGATACTAAGAAAACATAAATAATTTTCGTCAACATCTGCCCAGAGAGCCCCAGGGCCCAGCGGCTGATGTGGCCTGGGGAATAGTCTCCTGTAGGGCAGGCCGGCCTGGCATTCCCCTGTCCGTGCCACCAGGTGGGGGAGGGGGACACTCAGAGTCTTGTCACTTTGCTTTCCGGGGAGACGTGTGTCCTTGAGGTCCACTTTCCCGGAGAAAAGTAAAGAAAACTTCCCTGGGCGCCATCAAGGACACCAGTGCCGTTGGCCTTGCCTCTTCCGCTGGGTCATGGGCATTGTTCTGCCACAGGAAGTGACGAGAATGGCAGGAGGCGGCCCCCCGGGGACAGGGAGAGGATGAGGAGCCCAGTGAGAGCCCTCCTGCGTGTCCGGAGCCCTCACCTCCTCCGGCCACCTCTGCCCCCGGCGAGGCCAGGCGAGGCGGAGCAGAGCAGGGAAGGCGCGGGGCCCATGTGCAAACGCTGGGGCGGGGCTGCTGCCCGCCGGCCGCCCGCCACTCACTTGCAGGTGAAGACCTCCGTGCGCTCGCTGCAGGTGTTGCACTTGACGAAGCAGCACCAGTGGAACTTGCAGTTGCACTGCCAGACCTTGGTGTACTGGTGGGTGTTGTAGCCGCGGCCGCAGCACATGGTGTCGCAGCCGTCCGCGCCGGGCGACGTGCGGTTGCAGAGGCGGCCCTGCGTGCCCACGCTGCCGGTGGCCGCGTCCTCCTCGCAGTAGTTGGGCGACTTCTCGATGTACACCAGGTCCGTCTCCATGGGCTTCTGGTAGCTGCGCAGCTGCTTGATGCGCAGGAAGGTGGGCTGCCGCAGGCGGCTGGCCCGCACCACCTCCACCTGCACGGCCGCGTTGTACTTCTCCTTGAGTAGGTGGCCCACCTCCCGGAACTTGGGCAGTGTGGTCCAGCACGTCTTGGTGGTGCAGGAGCCCGACACGCCGTGGCACTTGCACTCCAGCTTCATGCGCTCCTCCAGGACCTGCGGGCGACACAGCGGGGCCTGAAAGGGGGGCGTGGCCCGACAAGGGCGTGGTCTAGTGGTGGGCGTGGTCCGAGAACAGGCGTGGGTTGAGTGGGCGGGACCTGACAAGGGCGTGGTCTAACGGCGGGCGTGGTTTGAGAGTAGGCGGGGGCCCGATAAAGGCGTGGTCTAATGGTGGGCGTGGCCCGAGAGCGGGCGGGACTTGGGAACGGCGGGGGGGCTGATAAGGGCGTGGTTTAATGGTGGGCGTGGCCCGAGAGCGGGCGGGACTTAGTAATGGGCGTGGTCTGAGCATGGGCGTGGCCGGGCTCGGGCACCTCCCACCTCCAGCCTCACCCGCGCCGCCTCCTATCTGAGCCTCAGTCTCTACATCCGATAATGGGGGCTGCTGCCCATAAGTCCCTGCTGCAGAGGGCCTCGTGAGGGTCCAGAAAGAACATTCAGAACTGCGCAGAGCTGGGCATAGCGTTATCAAACGTGTTTCCCTACATTCTCACCACCACCCTTCCGGGCGCTGGGAGTCACTGCACTGCTAGGAAGCTGAAGCACAGGGCTGGCTGCAGGTCCCGGGACGGCAGGTGGGAGAGCCGGTGCTCGCCCCCAGCTTGCCCCCAGGCGCCTCATGGCGGCAGCTAGCCCAGCAACAGTAGGTGCTTAATAGGTGCAGATGCCTCACCCCTGTCTCTCCCGCTCCCTGCCCTCCTGCCTGGCGTAGGGTGGGTGTGGCATGCAGTCGGCACTTAATAAACGGCCGTTCTATGTAGGTGTGGCGTGCCCGGCGTGCACACGGAGCCGTGTGCACCACGTTTGCTAAAGAATGCGGGGCAGACTGGAGGTGAGCACGCGGGTGGGTGGGTGGGGCCCAGGTGCGCTGACCGCGGGGCCGCCTCCCGGATCCGGCTCTTCCTTCTCCCCAGCTTCAAGCCGCCGGAGATGGGTGCAGCGTGTTTTCCTTGGGCCTCCCTCCCTGGCCCCGGAAGGCCGATTCCCAGAGCCAGCCCTGACCCCAGGTACTCATTTACCCGGATCGAAAGGGCCCTGCCAGCCGGGCCTGATTAAAGATGGGGAATCATTAGCTGCAGCCCACGACGGCAGAGGGGCCATTTGTCAGCTGTCCCAGCTGTCCCAGCCTCACTTCCGTGGCCCAGCCCTGAGGAACATGGCCAACCTCTGCCCCCCACTACCTCCTCTCCACCCCACCCCACCCCACCTGGGGCCAGAACCCCAGCCCTGGCCCAGATGAGACCCACAGTGAATGAATGAATGAATGAATGAATGAATGAATGAAAAAAAGTGAGGGGAGCCCCCCACAGGCTGGCGGCTGCCCCGTCTCTCTTCCTGCCCTGGCCACCTGGCCGGTGAGGATGCCCGGGGCTCAGTCCAGTGTGGGAAGGAGAAGGAAACTGACACACAGAACAGCAAGGCGCGGATGATGCCATGAGAGCCGGCCCCCGCCTGGGGCTTCCCAGAGGAGGGGGTGCTGCCCCTGGGTGCCGTGGAGGGCAGGAGCTCATTAGGCAAAGGAGGCGGGAGCAGGGGCAGGGGTAATACTCGACCGGGGAGGCAAGGCGGGGGAGAGCCCAGGCGTCCGGCGGAGGGTAAGGGGCAGGTTTGGGGAATGTTCGGAACGGGCACGGCAGGGTCGGGGTTGGGGGCACAGGCCAGAGTCTGGTCTGGGGGTCCGGGGGCAGGGTGGAACCCTCCCGCCTCCAGGGAAAGTATACCTGGGCCTTCTCTCTGCCTCCTGGCCCTCTGCCCTCTGCCGTCCAGCAAGGTCAGAGACATCTCTTTCCACTCCCTCGCCCCACCCCATGTGCATCCCCGCATGGACCCTCCCCTTCCTGCAAAGCCCCTCCCTCCAATAACCTGCCCTTCAAGGCCTGCAAACTTCCCACGTCCTGGACACACACTGCCGGCCCAGTGTAGCCCTCAGGCCAGGAGCTGACCAGACAAATGCCTCTCTTGGAAGCCCCACCCCAGGCTCTTAGCCCAGAAGCTTCCTCCACAGAGGGGCTGTGACGGACAGAGACCCAGCAGGAGTGTCCAGGCTAGAGGCTGCACAGGCCACGTGGTCAAGGCTTAATTGCCATCGGAGTGTCCACTTCGGCCTGCAGAACAGCTGCCCCCACCCCGCTGGGCCACCTGTCCCTATCCCCTTCCTCCACCCCCATCTCTCTGTCCCCACCCACCCGTCCCGGGACCCTGTGCAGCCAGAGACAGCCAGCAGATGGAGTCGATCGGGCAGCTGTTTGCAGAGCGAGGGGCCACATCCTCGCTTGGCTGGGTCCCCGGGGCCTGAGTCTCTCCTGGGAAATGATCACAGAATTCAAGAATGCGCCGTTTCCGTCTCCAGTGCCCTCGAGATAAGGGCGACAGCGAAGGTGGCGCCAGCCCCACTGCCCAGGAGACCCCCCGGGAGGGCGCAGCCACCAGCCCTGCCCAGAGCAGCTGGGAGCTGAGCGGGGTTCCTTCCCCCGGCTCACCGCCCCACCCCCACCCTGGGTGCTGTGAGGTGCATGGGGGTGGGGGGGATCCAGGAAAGGGCCGACTTGAGGTTCTCTCTGGAAGGAGGGATGCCCCACACGCTGGGCACAGGTGCGGGGAGTCCTGGGCTGGCACTCTGAGGCCCCGAGGGAACCACAGTCTGTCGAAAACACAGGTGAGCAGGTGTCTGTCTGTGCTCAGCCTCTCGCAGCCTGGCCCACCGGGGGGCCCCCGCGGGCCATGTGCCAGCCCGGGGTGGGCTGCCCCTCAAACACACAGCCACTCAGAACCTCGGAACGTGACCCGATTTGGAAACGGGGACTTTGCAGAGGCGATTAAGGTGAGATAACAGGAGATCACTATGGTGGACCCCTCAGCCTGAGGACGTGTGTCCTTATGAGAGGGGGAGGCCAGACGGGGCGAGGTGGCCACAAGCCCAGCAGTGCCTGGAGCCCCCGGGGCTGGGGTGGCCCTGAAGTTGCTCCCCCGGACGGCCAGAGGGAGCTCGGCCCTGCCCAGCCTGGGCTGGGACTTCTGGCTCCAGCCTGCGAGAGAATGTGCTTCTGGGGCTCTAAGCCGCCCGCCTGTGGGACCTCGTGGTCAGCTTGCTGAGGAAATGGGGGGCTGGGCGGGCCCATTTTCTCTATAAAGGGGCCAGGGCGCCCAGCACCGGGGCGACCCATGGAGTTCTGGACTCAGTCCGTAGGGACACCTCGCCCGCCACACGCCTCGCCCTGCCTTGGGGAGCACCACGCAGCGGGGACAAGGGACAGTGAGATCTCAGTACTGTGCTGCCTGCACCCTTGGCTCGGTCCCAGGGCTCAGGCCACCTTGTGGGCCATGAGCTCCATGTGGAGGGGACAAGGCGCATCACCCCATGGTGCAGAGGAGGGGGCTGAGGCTCGGAGGAGGGACAGGGTCGGCCAGGTCCTGGCAGGCAGGGCCAGTGCTGGCGCGAGGATCCTGGCCGCTGACCCCTTAGTGGCCCTTTCCTGCAGCCGCCCTGTCTCCGATGGCCTTGCTGATCTGCACCCCGAATTCTCCTCCATTCACAGGTTCAGGACTGAGCCCCAGTCCGACATGCTGACCCTCCTCCATCCTTACCCCCTGGCCAGGCCCGGGATCCACCCCCAGCCTCCTTGTTCTCCTGTCCCCGGCCCCGTCTCTCTCGGGGCTCAACCCCACCCACCTCCATTTCCCTTTATGCCTTTTCCCACTTGTCAGTCTCCAAAGCACCCCCGAATCCCATGCTAGGTCAGCCCTGGGGTTCACACAGGACCTCAGCGCCAAATCAGACGCAACCCTGGCCCTCGAGCTGCTCAGCCCCCCTCTCCCTGAGGGACCTGCAGGGGGCCCAGGTCCAGCCTGGCTGCCACAGACTTCCAGCATGCAGCCCGTCACATGCCCAAGGAGCAGTGACCAGAGCTCAGGCCTTGGGGCCACCAATGGCTCTGCAGGGGACAATGAAGATAGTGAGATCTTCTTCTCAGGGGTGCGGGAAAGCCCCTGCTCGGGACCTCAGCCACTGCAGAGGCTCCAGGGGCAGTGATCCCACTGAGGGCCCAGCTATACCTCCTCCTGCAGGAAGCCCTCCAGTGCCTCCCTCTGCCCTCCCAGCATGGACTCAGTCTGCCTGTGCTGGAGAAGGGTGCCTGCGTACCGTCTGCGAGCCGCGTGGAGGCGAAGACTGTGTCACGTGTTCAGTCATTCATTGTTTGCTAGACAATATTTAATAACTGCCTGTTGCATGCCAACCTCCATGTCTACGAGATAAAGCTGGACCCTTGGCCTGGTGTTCAAGGCCTCTTTGGGGCCAGCCCCTGCTTGCTTCTCGGGCCCTGTCTGGCCCACGCCTCCTGCTCCCACCAGCCTGCACTAGTTGTAGCCCTTCCTGCCCCTCACCCAAGGGCCAGCTCCTTCTGCCTCTGCTGTCTCAGCGCTGTCCTGTCCGTGGAGGGTCCACTGGGACGTCACCTCCTCCAGGAAGCTTCTGCTCCCCAGCCCCCCCCCCCGGCAGTCCCTGGGGTTCTCACTGTCCCTGGCTATGGCCCCTGCCCCCCTTATGTGGAGCTAGTGGTGCTGGGGGAGCTCCCGTGGCCAGGGTCTTGTCGTACCCCTCCCTGTCCCCATGTCCAATCTGGAACCTGGCACAGAGCAGGGAGCATTTTACTGAGTGAATGAGTGAGTGACCGGTGGCCTCGGTTAGGGTCCCTGGGGCGGAGGGTCATTTCGACTCCTCTTTGCCTGGAAAGTCAAATCTGCCCCATGCCTGCAGCACCCCCCAGGCCCCAAGCGCTGGGTGCAGCCCCCGGGGCTGGGGAATCAGACCCGGAGAGGCGTTCTGCTCGGCTGCCGGCCCTATCTCCGGCCATCTCGCCGCCATGGCCGCCGCTCCTCCCAGCCCGGTATCTGGGGCCCTCATCTCCCCGCGGCAGGGCTGGGCCGGCCCTGACTTCTTCCCCAGTGTGTCCCTGCCTGAATGTCCTCCGCTATCACCTGCCGCGCTGCATCCCACCCCACACCCGAAGCTGGCTGCTCCTCGAGAGCCCCCAGCTCAGTTTCCGCCCCTTCCCCTCCCCCCCCGCACCCCCACACCCCCTCCTTCCGCTCTGTCACAGCAATGCGAACCAAAGGCCGCCGTTCCGGGTACGCTGGCACGATCCCTCTGGGACCAAGACAGGGACCTGGCGCTGTGGCCCAGAGGCCTCCGCCACCCTTGGGTCCCTTGGGTCTCTGGCCAGGCCCGGCTCCCACCCTGCATGCAAACGGGGTCCTGTCTCCTCCCTGCCTCCCAGCAGCTGGGAGCGGCGGGCACGTCGCTTGGCCACGGGGAGCCTCGGTTTACACAGCTCTGGAACGGGCACCGTGAGGCCCGCCTGCGTCAGCCACTGGCGGGGGGGGGGGTCCCTGGTGACAGCCATGCCCAGCACTGCTCACCCCGCATGCACCTTTGGGGTTTGGATTCCGAAACCCTTCCCCTAAGAGAGCCCTGCAGATCTTAGGGAGGAGGCACGCAGGTGACCCAGCTGCGCCCCTGGCCCCGCCCCCGCCTGGACAGCCCCGCCCCCTGCACTCTGCGCCCCGCCCTCGGCACCCCGTGCCCCTGCGCCCCGCCCCCTGCACCCTGCGCTCCGCCCCCTGCGTCCCGCCCTCTGCGCCCTGAGCTACGCCCCCTGCACCCCTGCGCCCCGCCCTCGGCACCCCCTGTGCCCCT
>PVKZ01009273.1:0-11730 GCA_004027375.1 Macroglossus sobrinus
GGGGCTGGTCTCCAGATGTGTGCAGATCACTTCCCCTCAAACTTTGTCCCTGTCATTTGGGGGAGATGTCGCAGAAATCTCGAGTTTGGCGTTGTGGGTCCAACGGTTGGGGCTTTTCATGATCACGGGGAACGAGGACACGGAGTCACACACAGCCGGGCTCCGGACGCCAGCCCACGCCGGCGTCATCCATCCCTTCTGACCAGGGCCTGCTCCCCGCTCCCCAGAAGGGCATGGAGAACAGAGGCGTGGGCGATACCGGCGTGGAGAGCATCCTAAGGAAGACTTGCTCGTGGGCCGGGGCTGGAGGACGGATTCCCAGTCGCCTCGGAGGGGACAGGAATCTGAAAGGGGATGACGCTTGAGCTGGGAAGCGAAGGGTGTGTGGGAGTCAGCCAGGAAAGAGGTCCACTCCAGGCAGGGGACTTCATGAGTCACGACACGGAGGAGCAGTTCAGAGAGAGACAAGGAGGGCAGCGTGGCGGAATGAAGGCAAGATCCGGTGTTAAATCCTAAAACAGCTGTGTTCTCTGATTGTAGCAATCGTATTTAACAGTGCCGATGGTTAAAATGTTAGTGTTGCTGTATATTCTTTTTTTCCACATCTCCCCACTCTTCCTCCTTCTCTCTGTGTGGTTGCCTTTCTCTTGTTCCCTGTCGTTAAATATTTTTCACAGATTTTTAAACGAGTTTAATATTTCACCGCATGGAGGTACCCTCATTTTCTAAACGATTTCTCTATTGTTGGACACGTAGTTGGTTTTCAACGACTTGCCGTATAAATAACGCTGCGATAAACACCTGCGTGAAATGTTTGGTCCACTTTTCCGATGATCGCTTTAGAATAAACTTCTAGAAGTGGAACGAGAGGGTATGTCTATTTCTAAGGTTCTTCATACCCATCATTCACCGCGTTCATTGAAAAACAAGTTTAACCAGCTTCCGGATATTAATGGCACACTGAACTCATTGAATCTGCTCCCCCTGCCCCCCACTGTAGTGGGGAGATTCTTTTTAAGGCGCAAGCTCGCAAGAACACGGGAGGAGAACAGCAGCCCCATCTGGGAATCCGGGAAACAGATGGACGAGTGGTAACGGCTTCGGCAGGTTTGAGAAGACTGAGCCCCCGGCCGGCGGTGGGAAAACAGAAAACCAACTTGGGGTACACAGCTGAGGCCTCCAGATTCGCACGGGTAGGTGGCACCAGGTGAGTATCAGGGAAGCAGAGCGCTGTTCCAGAAGCAGTCAGGTCCCTGGACACCGCTCCCCCAACACACACACACACACGAGCACGCACACATGCACACGTGCACATGCACACACACACGCGCACACGCACACGTGCACACACGCACGCACACATGTGCATGCACATGCACACACACGCACACACGTGCGCACACATGCACACCCACACACATATGCACACGCACACACGCACATGCACACACACACGCACACACACATGCACACACACATGCACATGCGCGCATGCATGCGCACATGCACATACATACACACATGCACACACGCACACACACGCACATGCACACACACGCACACACGCACACACACTCACATGCACACACATGCACATTCACGCACATGCACACACATGCACACACACGTGCGCACACACGCACATCCACACGCACATGCACACACATACGCACACACGCACATGCACACACACACACACACACACACACACACACACAGTCATCTGGGTGCAGAGAGATCCCCCACACCCTTCTACTTTGCATATGTTTGGACATCAGTCTCTAGAGAAGGAAAAACGGAGCGACCCTGCACTGGGCTATCAGATGCGGTTAGGACCGGTGCTTATCACACTTGATGAGCTAAGCCAACGATGCAGGGTGGCTGCTGGGACCCCCAGTTCTCCCCTCCCGGACTTCTGGGACCCTGACAGCCAGGTGGGGCCCTCCACGCTGGAGACTGAAGGGGTTTTCTGTAGGGAGCTTGTGCAGCACAGGAGGGGAGACGGGGGGGTAACAACGTGCAGGTTTCCAGGTGAACTCACAGAGAAGTTCACGGTCGACGCTCCCTACTCACACGCTCAGGATTTCTGAACAGATTTTTATGTTCTGAACAGATTTTTAATACCTCAACAGATATTTATTTTTATTTTAGGTGAAGGTGACCAAGGGCTACCAGACATCTAAAGTCTCCAATGTGAAAGGCAGAAGCCAAAGCAGACACTCAGAAACCCTGACCCCTACCTCACACCACACACGCAAGTCCGTTCGGATAGACCATAGATCTAAACGTGAAAGCTTGCGGGAAAAAAACATAAAATATTGTCGTGAACTTGAGGGAAGCAAAGATTTCTTAAATAGGACACACAAAACCATCACTAATTATAAAATAAAAGATAAATTAATTGAAGCTCATTAAAATTTAGGGTTTCTGCTCATCAAAAGACATCATTTACAGACTAGATATTTGCAAATCACACATTAGACAAAGGGTTTCTATCCAGATTGTACAAGGAACTCTGCTCATCGATCGTTAGAAACCAGGCAATAAAAAAGACTGCTTGCTGATTAAAAGCCTCTTAGAAATGAAACAAAACTCAAAATAAGTATTTGAAGATAAAGTTGAGGAATCTCACAAAAATAGGACAAAAAGACCGAGGGGTGAAAAATCAAAGATTAGAAAATGAGTGGAAAGGTTTAGGACAAAGGAAGAGAGAAAATGAAAAGGAGAAAATGAGAGAACGAATTCAAGAAACACCTCCAAGATGAAAGGGCTCATGAATTTACCATAATCAAAAAAGAGCCACATCATGAAATTTCAAGGCATCGAGAATGAACACGCTACACAGGCTTTCACTGAGGAAAGAAATGAAATAAACCCAGTACAAGAAAAAAAGCCACAATCACAGAGACAGGTGTCAGATGGGTTTTGGACTTCTCGGCCCGCACACCACCTGGAAACTCAAGGCCAATGAGTGATGCCTTCGAACTATGGAAGAAAAATGATCTCTACCCTCAAATTCTACCCAGACGAAGCATCAGTGAAATCCGAGAAGAGAATACACTCATTTTCAGACTCGCAAAGTTCACAGAAAGGAAGAGACGGGGGGCTGGAGAAGGGACAAGGGGAGAGGCGGAAGGACCCTCCGGAACGGTGGCGGAGGAACCCTGGCCCCTGGGGAGCACCAGCCATGGCGGCAGCAGGTCAAAGCAACGGGGGCGGGCACAGAGCACAGCGTTGTCACCGCCAGAGGACTTCCATCACGATCTCCTTTTGTCTGCATTAAAAAATAGATTTAAACAATTGTGGTAAGTTAGATATGACATAAAAGGTGCCATTTTACCCATTTGAAGGGTGCAGCGCGATAGCCTCGGTGACAGTCTGACATTCGCAATGTCGTGCGACCGTCGCCACGCTGTATCTCTGGTCTCCTTCCTCGCGGTAAGCGGGAATCCCGCGCCCGCCGGGCGGGCCGGCCTGGGGCCTGGGGCCTGGGGCCTGGGGCCTGGGGCCTGGGGGCGTCTGCGTCTCCCTGCCTCCGGGGTGCCCGCTCGGACAGTGAGGGTGCTGCCGTCCCAGGACCCAGCGGGCCACGGGCCTGCGACTCGGTATCATGTTCATGACCACTCACGGTCACTCACATCTAGGTGGTCGTCGGTGAGGTGCTAAAAGCGACTGAGAGAAAAGGTGAAGCCAGCCGACGTCTCGTTTAAGACAAGTGTCCACGTGGCCACACAATTCGCATTTTTACTATTTGCGGATCCGACGAGAGGCATGAAGGGATTACGGGGTCGCTCTTCTTGGTTGCGATTGTCAGTGCGACAGGCCGGTTTTTCTTGCGTGTCCCAGTCTCGAATGTGCTTTCTGTCCTTCAGCCCATGCATCTCTTACGTGTCACGTCGAAAGCAATGGCACGCAGTGGGGCGGTCCCTTTTCATGAGAATAAATCCCACTTCCTTATGGTCTTCGAGAGGAGATGGGCTGCGTGCCCTTGAACCCAGCGATGGTCATCGAAAGTTATCTAGAAGGTCAAAGTTGCCAAAGTGGGGAACAGACAGGAAGGAGGGCTCGCTGCCAACCCCGGCGGGGCTGCTGTAGCAAGCACGAGGCCTCACGAAGGCAAAGTGCCTGCTCTGGAGGCTGCAGTGCGGGCGGAGATGCGGTACCCATGGGTCCCGCCTGGCGGTCCCCCGGGAGCACTCTGACCTACCGGCCTGCAGCCTCGGGCCCGCAATCTTGGCAGTTTCCTGCTGAAGAATGCCCAAGCTGGCATCCCGAGCTGGTGTGGCGAGGAGAGTCACTCACAGACCAATGTATAGCCTTTTGATGGTCTGCCAAGGACTCAGCATCTCCACACGCATGCCTTTTATTCTAAAGGAATTTTCCAATTATCGTCACATGTGTTTAAAGCAAGGTGATGACAGACACGGGCAGGTGCCAACGTTTGTGCCACAATGTTAGAACACAGAACGTCCCGTATCGGTCCAGTGCAAAAGTGGTTCAGCTGTGTGCCATCCACCTGAAGGAGTATTACACACTTGTCAAAATGAGGTTCACTGGGAGTTTGTGAAAAGGTAGAAAAAAGCTTTTAGCCGGTTGGTAGATGAAAAGAAAACACGGCACACCCTGGCATCTCTGGATTATGGCGACCACACAAGAGAAATCATCTCTGCACAGGACAAAACAGTCGTGGAAGGACATGCGATGATGAGATGTTTTGCTCGCTGCTCCCGGGGCGTGGGGTACCCCGGCTCCCATTCTTTCCACGGCCTCCATTTTCCTTCATGAGCAAATGGCTGCTTTTGTGATGGAGATCACTTATCAGCAGGAAGAAATGGGTAGGTGCTCACCTGTTCCGCCTGCAGGAAAGCTGCTGGGAGCGCTGGCAGTTTTCTGCCTCCCCGGCCCGGCTCTGCCTTCTCATGCCAGGTGTGCACACACGTCGGTGCCCTCCGCTCTGTCCCTTTCTCAGATACCCCAAGTCGGCACTGTGGGGAGCACCTCGTTGTTCTTAGAGAGAAACCAGCCCCCTTTGTGATGGCTTTCAGAGCCCTGGGAACGGTTTTCCTTTTCAGAAACGAAAATTCTTGTCCCCAAGATGTCCGGCAAGCGAGCCCGGGCGCTGGCTCCTGGTGAGGGCGAGGCAGCTCTCGCACGGCGACCCTGCTTCTGTGTTTGTTTAGAAACCAGAGCAGGGTCGCGTGCCAGACGGGCGGGCTCGCTCGCTCGCTGTGCCCGCGGGCGTGTGAAGCAGCATGATCCTTTTCAGGAGACAATCTGGCGACACTCAGGAAGAGCCTTCTGATGCTGCACGTCCTCCGATGGCACGATTCTACCAATGAAGGTTGCTTCTAAGGGAGGAGTCCCGGATGTTTGCGACAATAGCGTGCTGAGGTCGTCCATCACAGCAGGGCTTATACAGATGAACAGTTGGAAACAGCAAAAGGAGGCTGGTTAAATAAATCGTGGTGCATTCGTGTAATGGCATATCATGTTTGTGAAGAATACTGAATAAATGTATTTTTGTAAAATAATCCGATTATGGGGTGGTACGTAACAACGGGATTCATTTCACACTGAAACACTTACGTGTTAATTAAAAATAATTTAAAAAGACACCAAATTGGTACCTATTACGCTGCTCCTGGATGGCAGAATGAGGGGTGATTTATTTACGTTTTTGCTGATAGAGTCCTTTGTTCATCCCACACACACTGTCTTGCCCCACGGAGCAGCATGTCGTCAGTGAGGCCTGTCCTAGGTCCCGTGTGCCCTGAGCGAGCCCTGTGGGGCTGGCCCATGAGCTGCTCAGAGCAGGGGACCAGGGAGCTGAGATTCTTCCTAAGCCCCAGGGGAGATGGGCTCAGGGAAGCAGCAGCACGACAGACTGGCCGAAGGGTCTCTCAGGCGGTCACTGCTTACGAAGGACATCCTTGCTCTGGTCTTCTCAAAGACGATGTGTCCCGAACACTCTTTAAAATCACATTTTTCCCCCAGGGGTCAATCCATCCATCTAGCCACCCATCCAGCTACCAGTTGTCCACCCACCCATCCGTCTACTCATTCATTCATCTATCTATCTACTCATCCATCTATTCATCCACCCGTCCACCTGCCCATGCATTCACTCATCTACCCACACACCTAGTCACGCAGCCTCCCACCCACTCAGCCGTCTGTCACTCATCTAGCCACCCACATGAACAGTTATCCTCACCCAGCTATTCATCCACCCACCTGTCTGTCTGCTCACCCAGCCACATACTCATCCATCCTCCATCCATGTATACATCCATTCCACAAACTCTAGGGGGTCTACAACTTGCCAGACCCTGCACATGGACAGTGCCAGGATAAAGGTCATAGGCCACCCTCAGGGAGTTCTCGGTCAAGGTCGTCTCTATCGCCCACACAGGAAAGAATTGTCGGCAGCTTCGGTGTGGCCTGGTAACTGAGTGGCAGCCTAGGGGGCCCCATCCAGGCCTCTGTGGGGCGTGGAGAGGGCCGTGGCTGAGCGTGTCTGTGGAGACGTGGAAGACACACTTCCTGGGAGGGGGAAGCACCTGGTAGCTTCCCCTGACACTAGGAAGGGGCGAGGGATTTTGAGCTGGGACCTGGACTCCATTCCCGTAGACTTCAGCGAGGTGGCAGGCCCTCAGGGTGCATGAGGGTGCCACTGTGCCTCGGGAGGCCGTATAAAGCCCCTTTTGTCCAAACATGGCAGCAGGGGAGCTGCACCATGGCGGCCAGCAGGATCCAAAGCACACATGGCCCTCCTTGGAACATTCTGGATAATGCTTAGGTCTTGGTGACCTGGGGAAGAGGGCAGAAATCCCCAAACTGAAGTCAAATCACCTGCCAGCTCTGTCCACGGGGCTCTGACGAGATGAAATTCCACTCAAAAAATAAGAAGAGTGTGACATCTCTTGAGTTTTTCTTCCTTTGGACTGAAATTCTACCACTTACACTTGATTTTCAGGCAACTTTTTGACCTCAGGGAGGGATTCAGAGAGAGACCTGGGTTAAATGTGTTGATGCCTAGAATTTCAGTAGATCTGTGAGACTCGTTTCTGAAGAGGTGACGGTTCCAAACTCCCACCAGCTTCCTTAGACCCCCGTCAGCACCGGAGGTCACCCACATTTGTAAGTTTTGACTCTACGATGGGTCAAAAACTCATCATTTTAACGTGTGTTTCTCCGACTACTGAGGAAGTTGAGTGTCTTTTCATGCTTATTGTTCACTCGCCTCTTTTCTTCTGTGACCTGCCTGTTGTAATTGAAGGTGACTTACCGGCAGACTCTCCCCACTTTCTCTGTGTCCCCGAGAAGCCTTGCTCAGTCATCGCACCAGGAATTAGATATTCTGTGCCCGGGTACCTTCGGTGAGCTAGGACCTCTATCCCAGCATTCATTTCGCTTGGTTTTGGATATGGGAAGCTCATGGGTTTGTCCACTTCCTGCGTCCTTCCTCAAAGGGCTGGAGGTCGCATCATCCGTGGTGTTCGTCTACCCGTGTCTTGTACCAGAATAAACTCGATGACAGAGATTGTGACCCATGTAACTTTGTGCTTATCTTTCCCGCTATTTAACCAAGAACTCCGAATGAAGCATTTCTCCAAAAGATACTTACTAATCACAGTTTTTTTAGAGTACCCTTACCGTGTTGAAATTTGGCTGAGAAGACTTTCACCCAGTGATCAGAGCCGACGGCATGAGCAGGAGTGGGGGTCGTCACGTGAGCTTAGGACCTGCTGTCACGGTTCTGCCCAGCAGGCATGGCCCAAATCTAACAACCTTTCCAGTAAGTTCCAACTGGGGAACATGCTACACGAAGACTGGCCCGTTCTCTTCAAAGCTGTCAGTGTCGCAAGTGCGTGGTCCAGGTGAGTGGGCACCGCCGTGACAGTGAGTGCGACATGCACCTGTGGGCCGATCCTGAGTCAGAGAAATTGCTCTAAAAGATGGGGAGTTCGGGTACGTACTCCACGACAGTCGTATCATGTGTCAAGGTTAAAGTCGCTGAGTTTGATCATTATACTGTGGGTACATGAGCGAGTGTCTTTGTTCTTATGAAATCTAAGCCAAAATATTTAAGGGTGACAGGTGACTGTTCAACTAAGTCTCAATTAGTTCAACAAAAAATATTATTTATACGGGGGAAGGGGGAGGATGGAGAGAGAGGGGGGAGAGGGAGGGAGGGGGGGAGAGAGAGAGAGAGAGAGAGAGAGAGAGAGAGAGAGAGAGAGAATGGCTGAATTGGTGAATACAGGTGTATGGAGGTGAAGGGTATATGAGCGCTAGCCATAGTAATATTGCAACTGTTTAAAAACACCGGTTTGACATTTTTCAAAATGAAATGTTGAGTTGGGCCAGGAGAGTGACACCCTCTGAGTCTGTACTGAAGTCGGGCGTCTTTCTGGAGTGGTCAGGGTGGGAGGCTGGCTTTAGGGCCCGCGAGGGCGTTTGCCCATGATGGTGATACAGTTCCTAGCGACACCCCCCCAAACGCCCATCAGCTTTCACGAGCTCCGGTGGCAAAGAGGGTCTGGAACGTTTTCTAATACTTCTCCAATATCACCTCGTACGCATCAGCCCAGCACTGATTTGTCCCAGACCCAATTCAGCCACAAGGATGCTGCGGCTCAAAGAGAAACGGTCACTTGGCTCCTTCCTAGGAAATCTGATCCGCTAAGGTGGCCATCCCAGAAGACCCTGGCCCAACTTTTGGATGAGTGTCACATACGGACTCAGCGACTCACGTGGACGTCCGTGCTGATCAAACCGGCTGAATAATCCATCCCTCTCCCCTTTATCCCGAGTGTGTGGATATGCTCCACAGAGAGGCTCGCGCTTGCCAGACGTGGGATGAAGATTAGTGAAAGCAGTGTGATTTACAGTGGCACAGAGTGGCGGGTGACCGACAGGCGACAGGTGACAAGTGATGGATGAAGCAGCAGAAAGCCAGAATGCACGTGTGTCGCACCTTGGTGTGCATTAGATGCTCGCTGGGAACACACCCAGGCTCAGGCCAACGTTTTCTCGGGTTATTGGGGCTGTTTTTGAAGCTGCGAGGCTGATCCTACATGTGAGCACTTTAGAGGAAGCTGCCGGGGGAACAGGATGGAACCTCACAGCTGGGGTGCTGGGGAGACCTGGCTGAGGGATGCACAGAGCTTATGAGGCGAGGGGACCTGGGGGTCACAGTGAGGGCAGTGGGAGGTGGTGGCAGAGGAGCAGGGAAGCTGGCCAGTGGGTCACTCAGGCCAGGGGGCCCACCCAGGCCAGCGGGGTGCCCAGGGCAGCACGGCCTCAGGGCGTCTGCCCTGGGCTCAGCTCAGTGGGTGCTCGGCTCCCGCAGGGCTGATGGAGGACGATCACCCGGATTCCTCAGAGGAAAAGCGAAGGATGGACCTGGAGAAAGGGCTGGAAAGCAGGGACCTGCACACATGGGCCTGGAGTCCCCTGGTCCGGAGAAGCGGGGAGGGTGGGATCCGGCGGGATCAACCCACACGTGGGCCACACCCCGTCAGACGTCGGGGACAGAGGCGGGCGTGCGGTTTGACTGCGGGGCAGAGCGCGGGGCGCAGTCTCTCCTGCACCCCAAGCAGCCAGGATCGGTGGCTCCAGGTGTGACGATGTCGCAGTCCAGAGCGAGCCCTGGCTCCGACACAGATGTTGGCGCTGACCCCGAGCCGCCAGCGTCTCCTTTATGTCAGAAAGACGCCGAAAAGGCCAAACCTCGCCTTGTCCACTCACATCGCTCTAGGAAACGGCCTTCCCAGCACCACAGAAGTGGGGACAGGTGGGCCTGCCGCGTGGTCACCTCGGCTCAGGCCCCGGGGCCTGGGCCTTCAGTGTGGCCATTAACCTGACGACCCACGGCTCCTCACCTGTCAGCGCTGCAGTGACCCTCCAGAGGGCCCTGGCCTTCTAATCAGTGGGGACGGGGACACCTTTGTCGTGCGCTAACAAAGGAACCGAGGCGATTGGAAGCTGGTGACTCCTGGCCTTGATGTGGTGATTTGATTCGTGACCTTTCCTCCCTACCTCAAACAGGGGAACGGACGACGGTGATCGTGTGCTCTGTTATTTGGTTCTGTGTTTAACCTCTGGCATTAGCCCTGGGTGAGTGCCTGCCCTCACCGGGCCCCAGGGGGGCTCGGCCGTGTTTACTCATTCGATTCTCTGTCCTTCTCTCCCTCCCCGAGCCGACGTTTTCAGCTGGAAGGGAAGAAGGGAGAGAAGTGCAGGTAAATCTTTAAGTTTCTCTGTTTCTTGATTCTGGACTGAAGGCTTTCGCTCCTGTTTCAGAGGATCAGAGATATTCTGGGCGGGACGGTGTCAAAATTCTGGCCCCATGTCCTTGGAGCGAATGGTGAGAACACATGGGGTGGACCCCCCCACACCCTCAGAAACAGACTCAAATCACGGGTGGGCAAGACCAGGCACGGGTAAGCCACGCCCCTGCCAGTGGCCAAGGCCTCAGTTCTGGCCAATGAAAATCGAGGTATTCTCCGGCAGTTTCTGAGAAAGTTCCCCCTCGATCCATCGTCAAGAGAGCCGGGAGTTCTTTTTTTCCCCCCGAACATAAACAGATTCGTCTGTCGCTGTGAATGTCACGGTCAGCTGTCTTATATCCAGGCGTGAACCGGCTTGAGGGTGAAGCTGATGATCGAGAGGGTAGCAGCAGATCAGGGGGACGTCTTGTCAACCACCCCTGGCATCCCGTCTCCCTTGGGTTTGGCGTCCCGTGAGCCAGTGACGTCCCTTTGGGCAGGGTTTGTTCCTCGTACTAAACCCCCCTAACCGATACCACTCGCGGCCTGCTTCTCTTCCTTTATCGAACTTGAACGAGCATTCTTCTGAGCCTCACAGATTCCTCCTCCATCCCTTCCTGCATTCTTTGGGGACTTGTGTGTGTGTGTATATGTGTGTGTGTGTGTGTGCGCCCAGAGCTGTTGAAAAAAAAATCGATCAATGGATTGTCCCTTCTCCTTCCTGTACCTGCCAATTTCTTCCCCTCAAGTTCAAGTTATCTGAGCCCCATGCCCTCGAAGACCCGGCTCAAACGTCACCTTCTCTGAAAAGCTTCCCTGACACCCAGGACAGGGGAAGCTGGTCATACCCTCGTTTACGCCTCCGCTGTCCACTGATTAAGAGGGGGACCAGCCGGGGGCGGCTGCTAAGAGGTCAGCATGACTAGGATATGGCTTCGCCTGTATGTGGAAACGACCTAATACCACTCGCTTAACCAAGGCAGGCATCTCCTTCTCATTTATGTGAACCTTGGAGCAGGAATGTGGTCCTCGGGGTGCAGGCTCCTTCCTGTCCCCCAGCACGTGGCTCCACATTGCCTAGCAGGTTGCCTGTGTGTGCGTGGTCCAGGACAGCTGACCAGCAGGAGGGGACAGCGGGAAAGAGGAGGGTCTGTCCCTTCCCTTTAAAATACGCCCTTGCTTCTGCTCACATCCCATTGCTAGAATTAATTAAATGGCCTCAGCTGGCTGTGAAGGCATCTGACAAATGCCATCTTAATACTCTCTGTGGTTCTGTGTCCAACTAAGAGTTTGATTATATTGGAAAGAGGAAAGATTATTCAGGGGCAACTTGCAGTTTCTGTAAAAATTCTTTAACATCAATCGCAAATTGGTGCTAGTTAGTGCAGGTTGCCACGTACGACTCCTTAGCCAACAGGTGCCATGCGACTTGGTTCCACCAAGGGACTCTGCGCCT
>PVKZ01009274.1:0-11751 GCA_004027375.1 Macroglossus sobrinus
GGGCGGGGTGTTGCAGGGCAGCTCCGTAATCTCTGTAAATTTTTCCTCATTGATTAGGGATTTGCAGCAAAATCCCTCTCTGTGGGAAGACATTTGCTTTATTCCCGCTCTGCTGTAAGAGTGAGGGAGGCCTCTCCCCGGGCGGGGCCAGCCGTGGAGGAGCAGGATGCAGACAGAGAGGGCCCGGGAGCCCTGGGGCTGCAGGCCCGGCCCAGGTCCCCTTGTCCCTGAAGCCTCTCTGGGTGTCCCTGAAGTGAAGTGCTCCACCAGTGCCCACCCCTGCTCTGAGCTCCTGTTTTGTGATCTGTGACGCCAAAATTCGGTAGAGTAAGACAGGGACTGGTTTATCATTTCCCATGCGTGTCATGGTCAGGAATTGGGATGGGGGTGGGGGGTGGGGAGTGGCGTGGTGGGAGTGGGAAGGGGGTGGCCAGTGAGAATGGTGCATCTTTGTTCCACATGATGCCGGCGGGGGGCAGGGCTGGGATGCCGGAGATGCTGCTTCATTCGTGTACCCAGTGCCCCCATGGGGACTGGGTCAAGTGTCGGGACCTCCAACCCCACTGTCGGCCGCTTCCCTGGGTCCCTCCGTGAGGTGTGGTGGGGAGCAGGCGCTTGGGAAATGCGTGTTGGAGGAATGAATATGTGACAGAGGAATGGAATGAATGAAAGGACATGAACTGTTTTGAGGATCCACCCACCTCCGCAGACCCTGAGTGCTGTGACCCTGAGCCCTGTGACCCTGAGCCCTGTGACCCTGAGCGCTGTGACCCTGAGCGCTGTGACCCTGAGAGCTGTGACCCTGAGCCCTGTGACCCTGAACCCTGTGACCCTGTCAGGCTCAGTGCACATCTGGCTCAGGGGTCCTGGTTGGCCTCTGCCAGTCACAGAGAGAGTGGCTCAGTGTCCTCAGGGCAAGCTGGGGAGTGAGTGACATCGATGCCATTTCTGGGAGCCAGCCCCTCACACCCAGGGCCCTACACTATCTGGGGACCCCTCTTCTATTTCTGAGGCCCACCTCCGGTTCTGCGTCTTCCAGAAGCTTCCATGAGCCAGTGGAGGAGGCCGTGACCTGCCCTCCACTTCTGGGCTCCTGCTGCTGGGGTAACTCTCGCCGTCCGTCCCTTTTCTTCCTTCCCTTGCTCTTCCCCCCCGGAACCTAGCAGGAGCCCCTGGCCCCCAAGGCGCGTGGCCTCTGGGTCCTCCTCACCCACGCCGGCTCCCTCCCCGACGGCTATGGCGGTGTCGGGTGCTGTCTGAGGTTCCCACATGTAGTGAGTGGACGTGGACTTGTGGGCGGTCTGGGCTTTTACGGGGCTTACATGACAGTACCTGCGTGAGCCCCCCTGGACCCGGCTCCGGGCGGCACACAGACACGGGAGGAGGTCTGCCCAAGGTCATGCGGCCAGCGACACTGAGATCAATCCCTGGCGGCATTCCCTTTAGGCCTGCTGGGCGGGTGACCTTCCCGCGGGGCCCAGGACGGGCAGCGTCCCCAGGCTCGGCCCCTGGAGCTGTGTCCGGGTCACTGGGATGGCGGGGGCGCTGTAGGGGCTGATCCCACAGCTCATGACCAAATGAGAGCCCATCGATTTGTTCCGCCGTGTCCTTGGCGCCCCGTCCCGCCTGGCGGTCAGGAGGTCTGGGTCCCTCCTCGTGTGGCCCGTCATCGGAGCCTCGTCCTCATTCTAAGGGTCTGGCAGCCGAGTCCAGAGAGGGGACGAGGGTCGTCCAGACCGTTCAGGTGGTTAGAACCCATGCTGGGAGAAGCTGGGTCTCCCACACACTGCGTCTGGGTTGGGGGTCCCCAACGTTCTAGCATCCCCTCCCCGTAAGAAGGGAGAGGGCCCAAATCCACCTCCCAAACTGACATTCACAAAAAATTTGGTGAAAAAAATTAAGAGTAGCAACGAACAACAACAACGAAAAAAGCCACCAAAACACTCTTTGTATGAGTCCAGGTTCTTTTTATTTCTAGCAAACCCCACACCTGCCGCCTGCTGCCCCGGGAGCCCTTCCCCGGTGCCCGAACCTGTGGCGGCGTGTAGTCTCTGTGACGCTTCTGGGTCTCTAGGGTCAACAAGATCTCGTCTCCTGAAGCAGCCTTTAAACATTTCATGGATGGCAGCTCCGTCGGCCCTCACCTGAGTGCTTTTGTCTGTCTGTCTCACTCCTGGGCTCAGCGTGTACAGCCTCCTACAACAAGCGTGTGATAAACATACTACCATCCATCTATCCTCACTTACGATCCCGTTAATGCATAACCATGTTCCCATGCCTTTACACACACCCACATGCGTGCAGCACACACACACACACACAACTTCAAGCTCGCACGGACGGCACTTGCACCCTCACTCACAGACGCCCCCCCCCACCCAGAGTCCTCATCCCCTCGCCCCTGCCAGCTCCCATGCAGGGCTGACGTGGCCAGCAGCTTAGCTCTGAGGAGCTGTCATGCTATGGGGACCCGTCCCCTTTCCTCCGATGCTGCTTGCACCCCCGGGCTGGGCTCACTGGGGCAGGAGGGAGTGCAGGCAGCCCCCTGAGACCCCGGCCAGGTATGTGCTGCACAGAGCATTCACAGAGGACGTCCCCCAACCCCCAGTGATGCGATTCCAGGACTAAGCTGTAGCCGGGAGCTGGGCTCGTGACTAGCCGAGTTAATGGAATTGGGAGATGTTTAGTGAGAGGTCATTGGTTCAGACCCAGCTCCGGTCGACAGGAACTGAAACATATTTTTATCTGACAGCTGATGGCCACCATCAGCTGGCAGAGGGTCCCCTGCCTGCCCCGCCATGCACGTGACATCGTCGTCGTCGGTCTGTGTGGCATGTGAGGCTTGGGGCAAGGCTGGCACAGAGCTTGGCGAGCTGACGGAGGCTTGGGACCAATTACACACACACTCACACTCATACACACACACACATACATGCTAACACTTACACACTCACACACTCACACACTCACGCACTCTAACCCTCCTCCCTCCCCCCGCAAGGCCGGCTGCTCGCAGACGCCCTGTCTGGGTGCTGGACTGCTGGCTCGGGCTCTGGTGTGGCCCCTTCTGTCCTGGGAGGTCACCGTCCCACACGGTGCCCGTGGCTTGGTGGAGAGAACGCTGCCTGGATCCCAGCACCTGGAGCTGTGGGGCCCGAGCACACATCGCTTCCCCACACCAGCAGCCGGAACAGGCGCCCCCAGCTCACCCCCCACCCAGCCCTAAGGAGCCTCCTCATCCTCACAGCTAGGAAGCAAAGGGTGACACGCCTCTCCTCCTCCACCCTGCTCCTCTCCCCCTCGGGGTGACAGCACGGGCGGAGCGTGATGACTGAGCTGGCCCTGCTTGGGAAATGCCCAGAGCAGTTCACTCGCGTGAGGGCGCAGCTGACCCTCGCTTGCCGCAGGGGGAGAAGCAGTGGCGGGGGGAGAAGCAGCGGGGGCGGGGGAGAAGCAGGGGTACTCACTCTCGTTTCTGCAGGTAGATCACAGACGGCGCTTCCTAGTGTCTACAGTGCTTTCGTGCGCACGTCCCGTCCTCCTCGAGAGGCACCGCGATGGGGACGAGCACCACACATGCGCTCGGCATCAGGAGCTGAGGGCGGCCTTGTGTGCTGCAGGAGGAGGGGTCAGGCAGGCTTGGGTTCAAATCCCGGTTCTGGTCTGTGACCACGTGAGCGACGGTTTCATTGCCTCTCTGCGCCTGTGGATTTGCAAAATGGGGATAATACTAGCTGCCTTATAGGCTTATTGGCGAACATTGAATGATTTTTTTTTTTTTTAATATAAGGAGAATTAATAAGAAAAGTGTTGGAGCCCAAATAAGGGATTAACTTTCTGGAAGCAATAGAGATACAACCCATGGGGCGCACGTTAGCCATTGAGTACCGTGCCACACATGGGGGTGGGGCACAGTGGGCAAAAGGCCACACCTGCCCGCAAGGTGTTAGTGATGACAGTCCCAATGCACCGTAACCCTAAGTCAGCTGTCGGCGTCAAAATAGAGGCTTGGGATGAAAGGGGGAGTCACAACCACTCGGTGACAGAAGGAGCCCGTCTATGGCAAAGACTGACCAGGATCAGTCTGAGAAGGGTTTGACAGGCGGTGGCTGGGGTGGCGGGGGACGCAGCATTCCAGGAGAGCTTCAGCTGAAAACATCCTTCACGGGTCCACATCGAAGGGAAATGGGGGGCCCTGGGGCCATGGATGGCAACACGCAAGGAGGATTCGACGAAATTCACGGATCTGCTCTAAACACCGGTTAGGGAAGGAATAAAAGACGCCCATAGATGTGTTAGGGCATCGAACCACTGTGCCCTCAGGATGGCACGCCCGTCTCCCACCCCTCAAGCTGCGGTCACGTGCCCGCCCGTCTCCCACCCCTCAAATGCGGTCACGTGATGGAGTAAAGAGGAAGACGCTCTCTTGTGGAGACAAATGTTCTCAAGGGCTCTACTGTTCAGTTACTTTTATTACAAAGGTCCTTGTCTGTGCGCCAATGTCAGGACTAACTAGACTGCATTGTTAGCACTTGGAAACCTTAGCACAGTTACGAAACAGAACTAAATTTATCAATTAAGTCAAAACTAAAGAAAAGCCCCATTCAGATGAATCACACTGATTTCCTATGACACGCCACTGTTTCTGCCCAGAAGAAAACTCTGCTTATGAAGTGAACAGCAAGTGTGACCACTGAGGGACAGACACAGCCCTGATTCTTCTGACTTCACTCTGTCTACAGATGGCGCATAATAACCCAGTGTTTCTCCCGCTGGTCTCTTCACCCCTGTAAGCCCAAGATATGAAAAGCTGGATTCATATCACAATTCACCAGCACAAGGCCCCTCTCGTGGTATCCCGTTTTATTCTCCTTCACTCCTCCTGCTCCCCCCCGCTCCCTCCCGCGTGCATAATTTGGGTCCTCGAATATCTGCTTTTGTTGTTGTTTGTTTTGTTTGTAAAATAGACACTGTTGTGTCGTGGTTTCGTTTAAATCGATGTAAACGACAAGGAGCAACACGCTGTATTCGACGCCTTCCCTTTCTCACTCCCCGCCGTGGGTTTCTGAATCGCCCGTGTCTCTGAGTGCCCTTCTAGATAATTCCTTCCGACTGCGCTCGCTCGTGTGGGGAGCGCTGGCTCCACGCCCGCCTGCTGCTTGCTGAGGACGGACACCCAGACTGCCTCCAACCCCCAGCTGCCGCAAATAAAGCTGCGACGTTTTCCGTCCCCGGGAAATCTTCCCAAGAGCGCGTCTGCATCCAGGAGTGGGCCTGGTGCTCGTAGAATCCTCGCACGCCGATAATTTCGGTGAGGTGGCTCCCCAGTTTCCATTCTGGGGGGAGCTCCTCGCCTCCCTCCCTTCCTTGTCCGTTCTCGGTGGTGTCTGACGTTATCACCTCTGCCAGCTTGACAGGTGTGAAGTATTGTTATCACTCTACACGGCAAAAGTATCGTTATCATTCTACACGGCATCTCTCCCAATGAACAGTGCGGGGACCATCTCTTCGAAGACTTGTTGGCCAGTTTGCTTTCCTTTGCTGTGGATTTTCTACCCATACCTTTTGACCACTTTTCCACTGAGTTTTCTTTATTGATTTGCAAGAGGCTTTTGTACCACGGACATTCATTTCTTAGTGGTTTTATATCTTGAGACATCACCTACAGGTGTGCGACCTACCTGTTCATTGTGTCTGTGTGGTCACTATTGGATAGAAATCTTTAATGTTGATGCTGTTACATCTATAAATTTTTCACTCTGTGCTTCTTAAGTCTTTTAAAAAAATGGTTTCTGAACTCAAAGTGACAAATATACTCTCATATTTTTAAAAAAATCGATGTACTATTTTTTAACCTCTATAGATGAGGTTTGCTGTGGTGTTTTAGTATATAGCCTTTATCAGGTTAAGAAGATTCCATTTTTAGTTTTTTGGAAGCTATTTTTTTAATCACGTATAGGCTTATACTTCATTAGATTTTTTTCCCTAAATATATTAAAATTGTAATCATTGTATAAATGTAGAGCTTTAGCATCAATTTCTGATGGTAAACTACTCTTTTCCCCCCAGGATAACTCTTACTTGATGATAATCTTTTAATTGTTTCAATTTACTGTTGTATTCAGTGAATTAATATTTTATCTAGAATTTTTGTTTTTGTGTGCATAAGTGAAATGAACCTATAATTATTCTTCTTGTACTGTCCTTTTGCAGTTCCAGGCTCACAGTAATATTAGCCTCATGAAATGAGTTGGGCATCTTTATTTTTCTGTGTTCTGAAGCGATTTATGTGATATAGAGGTGATTGCTTGAACATTTACCAGAACGCACCCGTATAAATGACCAGCGCTGGGATTCTTTGGAAGGAGTTTTTCAATGACCTTTTTAATATCTGTAAATAAATATAGTATTTTCTGTATTTTAAAGTTTGTTCATTTTATGCACTTTTTTTTTTTCAATTTTACTGAAACCTAGCTGGTCACAATACTTTTGTATTATTTTTAAAAATCTCCGCCATGCTTGAAATTCTCTCCTTTAACTCATTCATTCATTCATTCATTCAACTCAAGGCAAAAAACCTCTGGGCTCCTCCCGGGGTCTGACTCCTCACATTGCCCCCCATCCCTTCCCTCACCCCCTGGGGTCCCACGCCTCAGAGAACCACTGCAGCCTCTGTGAGTTTCCCATCAGCCTGTGTCAATCAAGCCAGCCCTACTTGTTGCCAAGGTTACTGTAAACAACAACACCAGCCCGGGGGTTGGGGTCCCATCGAGTATTGGTGATGAGGCGGCCGACTCGATAATCCAGATTATGCTTCTGTTAACTACTTTTTAAAGATCTCTATCAAAATGAAAGCACAAAATTCACAAATTCCCTAGGGTCTCTGGATCTTGGTTCGGTAAACACTGGTTTGAAGGATTTCCACTTGCCTGTATGCTTTGCCCTATTTACTTTTAATATTAATTCTCTGTAATCGTAACACGCATTAACGTAATCGTATTTTACCAGCTTAACAAGAAAGAGGAGCGTTCACTCAGGCAGAGGAGAGAACGCTCGCCGAGACCTGGAGGGAAGAGCGGGCGGGGGTCACGTGAGGCAGAGCAAGTGGAGGTTTCTGGGACACACGTGCGTGGAGAGTGGACGGCGAGGTTGGGAGGCAGAGCTGTGAATGCACACGGGGCCGCGGAGGTGCGGAGAGGACGGGGCAGTGTGTGGGTGCCTGGTGCCAGGTGGGCGCCTTGTACATTGGAGATGAGATACGGAGAGGACGGGGCTGTGTGCAGGTGCCTGAGTGCCAGGTGGGCGCCATGCACACGGAGATGTGGAGAGGACGGGGCTGTGTGCAGGTGCCTGAGTGCCAGGTGGGCGCCCTGTCAGGACATAGGGTGGGGTGGGGACATCAGTCTGCCGTGGAACAGAGGGCTGGGTCGTGGAGAAAGGACTTGGGCTGAAGAGCACACTTGCGAGGGGTCTTGTTTGGAGCGCATTCTCCGTGTGGCCTCTGTGCTGAGGGCTGAGGCTGGACCAGACGACGCGGAGGTGATGTCTGCTCTGACGCTGTTCGTGGCCTCTCCGTGGAAAAGGACGGTGCGTATGCAGACAGAGCAGCGGCCTCAAAATTCCTGACGGTGGGGGATACATGTAGAGAGAGTCCCAGAGGCGAATGGAGTGGTGAAAAGTAGCTGTGGGCAGAGGCCCTTCAACTAGGGATCAAGGACCTTCTTTGGGAGGGGACCCCAAGCTGCGTCCTGAGGGGAGAGAAGAAAAGCTTGGAAAAGAGCTTGTGCGGCGGGAGGAACAGTGAGCACAGAGCTCAGAGATGGACAGTCGATGGCGCATTCAGGGCAAAGCAGGGAGGGCGAGCATCTTGGGGGAGTGAGTGAAGGCCGGGCGGGGTCAGCCTGACCACCGGGGGCCCCTGACCCGTCCCGGGGTGGTGGGGAGCCACAGGGCAGGGGGCTCAGGCAGGGAGGGCAGTGGCCCAGCCATGATTCACAATCCCCGTGGCCCCCAGGAGGGATCCAGGTCGTGGAGTAGGAGAGGAAGCGGGGGTTATGCCTGGGTGCCGCCGAGGTGCCCCAGGCCTGAGAGGAGGGGGCGAGAAGTGGGCCAATGCTCTGGACCAGAGCTAACGAGCACACAGCCACCCAGAGACTTGGGCAGGGCGTGAAGCAGAGGGAGACGAGGGCGTCTGAGCTTTCGGGCCGAGCGGCTGGGCGGATGGTGACGCGTTTACTGAGACGGGAAGACGGAGGGTGGACGGGTGGGGGACGGGGTGGGCAGAAGAGGTCCACTGATGGTGAAGGAGAGAAAGGTGACCTCAAGGACGGGGGTGGCTGTGTTGATGGGGGCGGAGGCCGAGTTTCCCGTAGGAGGGAACAGGCCACAGGACAGGGGGAGCAGCAGGCGGGGACGAGAAGGGGCAGCCGACAGCGTGAGGTGAGGGCCAGGTGCAGGGACAGGAGGGGGACGGGTGCTCTCTGCTGAGCGAGGGAGGAAGTGAAGGAGAAAAGACCCAATGGCGACGGTTAACGTTACCCCGCCTTGGTCTTCTTGGGGTGCCCTGGATGGTGGAGGGGTGGGTGAGGGCGAGTGGCCCCGTACGCTGTCTGAAACCGATGAGCCAAGGCTGCGTTCCCGCGAGCCACTTACACCCGACCCAGCTGGTACCTACCTCACGGGGCCTTCTCCTTCCAGCAAAGCAGCCGCTTGGTAGGAGAGGGAGCGCTGTGCTCGCTAAACATTCATCGAGTGCTTACTAGTGCCAGAAACACCGGCAGGTTCGAGGGCCCACCCAGAGCTGGGGCTCACGATCCAGTTAGAGGTGGTGGTGATGGCTGCACCGGAACCATAAGCCCGGGCCGCATGGAGTAAGCGCCAGGAGGGAATCGCAAGCAGCGGCTGGGAGAGGAGGGAGGGGGTAAAATATAACCCGATGGGCAGAGGGGTCGCGAGTCAGGGGCGGCTTTGCGGGAAGAGCATGTGAAGGACGGCTGGGATCCACGCTGAGCATGAGACGCGGGGCGGGGGGCGTTTTGAAACGGGGAGTACGGTGAACAAGCCGGTCCTTCGTGCCATCCGCGTGGCACATGCTTGGGGAGGGGCATCTGCCAGGGGCTGAAGGGGAAAAGGCCAGGAAACCGGGGGCTCCGTCTTAGAAAAGAAACCGTGCTGACTGGCATTAGGCAAAGGGGCCGAGGCCGCCTTTCCTCCTGAGGGCTGCTTGGGGCCTCCCATCCCGACCCGCAGCCCCGCGGTCACTGGGATTCTGGCTTCTGGGTAAGAGTGGTCCCAAGACAGGGAGCCCTGAGCCCTGGAGGACCTCAGGTCTGCGGAGGCTCACCGGGGACCGCTGTGAGGACAGTTGTCGTGACTGTTAGCATCATAGCTGGCAGTGTACATGCTGCCTGTCATCTCCGTGTCCCGTGTCCGGCAGCTTGGGAATGCCCCGCTGTGCTCTCTGCAACCGGGCAGAGCCATCTCCTTCCGCGCCCTCCTCCGCTTACTCTGCATCGTTCTCCTAAAAGAGAGCTCAGACCATGAGCTTTTCTTATTTTTTTCTTTTAGCATAAAACAGTGACAAGCTTATTTTCAAATATTATAACAAACAATATTATGTGGCTGAATGAAAGGCTCTTAAAGAATTAAATAAAACCCCAGAGCCTTCCATTTTAAATCTGTCCCTCTCCGGAGAAAATAGTCTTGAGCAAGTGTGTGTGTGTGTGTGTGTGTGTGTGTGTGTGTGTGTGTGTGTGTGTGTGTGTGTGTGTATGTGTGTGTGTGTGGTGAATGCATCCACTGGATCCTGGGTTAGGAAGAGCTTGAAAGGAAACACAATGCTCCCTCTGTTTTGCATATGCAAAACATTTTTACCCAGGGCAAAATCAGTGGCTGTTTTAAACAAATTGATTTTTCTGGAGGAAGCTGTAAAAATATTATCGCAGGCAGAGCCAGCCCAGGGCAGAACATCGTGAATTGAGCCAAGCCTGTCTTTGATGCGTTTTCGACTCCGCTGTCCTCTGCGTTGATGGGTTTGACCTCCCCGGGCCCAGGCCCACCCTGCCTGCTGAGATGCTTCGATCTGATCTGCTGTGGGGACAGCTGGGAGCCTGGACAGCCGGGGTCACCTTTGGCTCAACTGCTAATCGGACGTGCAACTCTGAGCAAGTCTCTTCCCCGCTTTGGGACGCAAAATGAGAGTATTAGATCAGGAAAGATGAATAGCTCAAGTGATCACAGGACAAGGCAGCTCGTGCAAGTGGGCGAGGAGGGCCTGGGAGATGGCTAGGGAGCCGTGGGGACTGGGGCCAAGTGTGGGCGCCTGTGGTGGCTAGGGGGCCGGGGCTCGTCCGCTCAAGCCAGTTGCTGCCACAGGTGGCATGAGCCTGGTCTTGCCAGAAGTTCTCATATTTTTGAGAGAACTGAGAAGTTGGAATTTTACGTGTAAATGTCACATTTTAAATCACTCTTTGGGTCACGTAAACATATCTGCAGGACACAGCTGGCCTGCAGACAGTAAGTAAGCTTGTGATCTCTGAGCCCGGTTATGTCCACGCCCCTTCTCGGTCTCAGCAAGTGACAGCGGATTAAGGTTCCAGGGTTTCTACTGAGAACATGACCTGCAACTCAGCGAAGGCGGGAAGCCCAGAGAGGGCGCCCCTAGCGGTGGCGCTGGCAGCTGCACCCCTCTCCTGGCCGCAGGTGGGGAGTTCATAATGAATGAGCTACGAGGAAGGACCGGAAATCCTAGGTAGGCCGAGTCTTTGATCATAAATTGCACATAGCCGGAATATCTTTATTTTATTTGCCTCCCTGCCCCACACCCATCCGCCCTTCAGGATATCACCCAAGACTCACCTTCGTGCCTTCGCACCCAGGAATTAGCAACAGTCAGGCCCCGTCCGAAGCCCTTTCTGTGGCCCTTAGTCCAGGCGAGAGTAATGATTCATTTTCTCAACTTTCCTAACGAAATATCAGCCTGGCCGTATTTGCACGTTTATCCCAAGCACGTGGCTCTCCACGCAGCCTTCTGGTATTTGCGAGGATCCAGTACGAAAGCAAGAGCTTGTTCAGTTCCAGACGAAAAAGCTGAGTTGAAATAACGGACACGTTTTGTTTCATCGAGGGTCATGCCCGTCATTGATCCCTTAACGTTCACTGCGTTCTCTCTCTGATTCTCGCCGGGTTGTCCGGGATGCCGTGTTCCTGGCCCACGCTCACCCCGCTCCCTGGAGAAATACCTTCACTCGGTCGTGCGGGTTGTCACGCCCGCAGCTCCTACAAAAGGCCGTTTTAAGAATCAGCCAAATGAAAACCATTCCCCCGTGTTCTCTAAACACCGCTGTGGAAGGTAGTGTCCATGGTAGTGTTCAATGTTCCTGATACGATGACCCGCCTCATAAATGCCTCTTAGAGTTTAATGCCGGGAAGCTGTTTGCTTCCCTCAGCACCGTGGAATGCTTCCTCCTAAGCCATCACGAAGACCGTACACCTTATCGTGTTCTCTTTCCTTTTATCGCCTTGGCCGCTGGGAATCTTAGAGCCCGCCTCCATGCTGGTGGCAGCAACCACACTTCCCAAACTGAGAACGGGATTACCTCACTGCTTCATCATCTTGGTGCCGCCCTGTTATTACTTTAATCGTTTTCTGCACATATGTGTTTTATTATGTGTTGACGAAGATAGCTTTGCGAGTAAAGAGTACGTAAATTGTATATAAATTCCAGGATCCTTTAAACACATATGCCATTT
>PVKZ01009275.1:0-11677 GCA_004027375.1 Macroglossus sobrinus
GCGCGCGCGCACGCGCGTGTGCACACACACCTGCACGCATGTGTGTAAGAAAGAGAAAAAGAAATGAGTCCAAATGTATTGTCTGGAAGAAAAAAGGAAAACTCATCATCTTTAAAAAAGTGTCTGCTTTATTCTTCTCATTTTCTTTGTGTTCCTATTGCTTTTGCAATAAACGTTTGCCACAGAATTAAGAAGGCAATATTTCTCATATAACGTAATGTACTATTTAGTTCTAAATCTCTCTCCACAGCTCCACTGAAAAAAAAATACACTTCATTGATCTTATTGCTTTATTTTTTTAAATTCTGTGTTCAATAAAATAATTTTAAAAAATGAAATAATTGACAGTTAAATATGATGATAGAATATAATGGAGAAGGAAACGGACTCGGAAAAATAAAAGACAAAAACAAGATACCCAATCTCATAGCATTAGAAAAACAGACGAGGAAGAAGAGATGGGGGCTGGAAAGTGTTTGAAGAAATAATGACAGAAAACCTCCCAAATCTGGCTGATGGAGACACACAGATGCAAGAAGCTGCAGGGACTCCAAAGAAAATAAACCTAGAAAAAGTCACGTGAATACATTCTGTTGTTATACCTAAAACAAAACAAAACAAAACAAAACAAACAAAAAAAAACAGAAATCTGAAAAACCATCGGCAAGAAATGATGCATTACCAACAGACAAAGACCAACGTGAAGGGCCAGAGATATGTCCCCTGGAACCACAGAGGCCAAAAGGAGATGGGACAATATTTTAATATTTTGCGAGTATTGCATAAAAAGTTGTCAACCGAATTCTACCTCTGCCAATTGAATCACATACCTCTGTCGAAACTATTGTTCGGGAATGAAGGGAAATAAGATCATTATCAGTGAAGGAAAACTAAGAATCTGTTGCTATCAGACCTTCCTTGACAGATCGACTAGAGCAAGTTCTTCAAGCAAAGAGGAAATGACGAAGGGATGGAGGGGCCTCGGGAAGGACGGAGGGACAGAGGATGAGCAGAATTACGGGCACCTGCAACAGACGGTCCTTTTCTTCGTAAGTTGGTGTTTGAGATAAAAAGAAAAATTATAATGCCGTCTGCTACACGAGACAACTTTTAAAATAGGGAAGATAAAAGACCTGAATGGAACCATAATCCATCAAAATTGGTGGGACACAGTCACAGCGGGACTGAGGGAGAATTATAGCGAGGGCCAGATGGTTTCACTCACATGCGGGATATAAAACTGAAAGCAACAAACGAACGAGACGCAGACTCATGGACGCGGACGACGGTTTAGAGGTCACCAGAGGGAAGACGGGGGGGGGGAGGTAGATGAGGGTAAAGAGTGTCAAATCCATGGGGACGGAAGGAGACGTGACTTTGATGGTGGACACAGTGCAATATGCAGATGATGTGTTGTTGAACTGTACACCTGAAACCTACATAATTGCATTAACCAATGTCACCCCTGTAGAGTTAATTTTTTTAAAAAATGAGGAAAGATTTCAAACCAATAATCTTAAGTTTCTACCTTAGGAAATTAGATACGATTTAAAAAAGCTAACATTAGTAGAAGGAAACAATAAAAATAAGCAAAATCCAATGAACACGAAAATAAGGGAACAACAGAGAACATCAATAAAAGCTTGTTCTCCAAAAAAAAAAAATAATAATAAAATTGAGAAACCTATAGTAAAAATGACAACAATAAAAACAAGGCATAAAGTACCGATGCCAGAAACAGAACGGGGACCATAACCATTGAGTCCTCGTTCATTACGGGTCACCATGGGATACTGCAGACAGCCTTGCGCTCGTGATTGCGACACCTTAGAAGCAACAGACTGAGTCTTCAAGACCCACACACGACCAAAACAACAGCCAACACGAAACAGACCAGCTGAATAACCCTCCGACGACCGGAGAGAACGAATTCATAATTTAAAAGTTTCCAGAAAAAGAAACACACAGACCCACTTTGTATCACCGGAGATTTATACTAAGCATTTCAGGAGGAACTAACACCAACGATACATAATTTATTCCAGGAAATAGAAGAGGAGAGAACACTCAGAAGTGGATTCGGTGAGGCCAGGATCATCCGAGCATCCACCCAGACAAAGACATCCAGAGGGCGGAATGGCATTGAACTCGATTCTGAAACCCTCGGCAGCCCATCGGCAAACCAGACCCACGGATCCATGAAAAGAATCACGCTGCGTGACTAAGTGGGATTTCTGCCAGGCGTGCAAGGCCGCTCCGCATTCAAAAATCAACATAATCGATGTCATTCACCGCGGCAACAAGCCAAACATGAAAGCACCCTATTACCCTATCAGCTGCCTCAAAAATAAGCAATTGATGAAATTTGATAACTATTTATAGCCAACATTCATCTAAACCAGGCTTCGAGGCGCACCCCACTGTGAGTGACCAACAGGTCCCCTCTAAGACCAAGCCCAGTGATGACGGGGGGCTCTCTGGCCTCGCCCCTTCCCACAGGGTGAAGACCCGGGGACCCCCGGAGCCACGCCCCTCCAGAGCCCGCGCCCCGCCAGACCTGCTCCCGGTACCCGGCCTGGGGGGCTTCGCCCCGCTGTGTCCGGCCCGCACCGCAGCGTCCGCGCGGGGCCCAGTGGTGGCCACGGGCGCCACCACCGCTGCGTGCGCAGGGACGGTGCCAGGGCCGCCTGGGGGTGGCCAGGGGGACACGCGGCGGCCACGTCTGGGTGCCCCGCCCCGCCGCTGTGGCTCAGCTCGCGGCCTCAGGATTCCCCGGGGAGCACGTCCCCGGTTCCGCGGGCACCTGGTCATCGCGAAGGTGCGCGGACGGGGCCGAGAGGGCGCAACGCTGCGCTCGCGTCCTGTTAGCGGCCTCTGCAACGCTCCATCACTTGGGACTCGGTAGGTCGTGGAGGGGACCCTGGCTGTGAGCCCCTCCACCACGGGGCGAGGCCCGCCCAGGCTGGCGTGTCCTCACGCCCAGGGTACACCCAGGGACCAGGTCAGCCCGAAAGGCCGCAAGGGCTGGGGTACACCCCCACAATGATTATAGGATGAACCTATCAGCACCCCGCACATCCTCGGGGGTTCTCACCGATCGCTCGAGACTCGGAGATTCCAGGGAGGAAGGAAGGGCGTGGCCTAGGGACCCAGTGACAATCACGCCGCAGGGACACGGTTACCAGGACACTGGGCCCCCAGCGGGTGCTTGGCGTGGGGGACGTGAATCACGTGACGCAAGCCTCACCACGGTGAAGTGAGGCGCTGGTCGCCTCATTATACAGAGACAAGGAGGCCGGGGCTCGGGAGGCCTGTCCCAGATCACAGGGGTGGGGGGAGAAGGGGACAGAACACAGCTCCACGCTCCCCAGCCGGGGCTGGTAACCCCATTCTCTGCAGTGGGGGGGTCCCGGGTGTCGCAGGCCCCCTCCTCCTGCCACGCCTCCTTTGGAAAGGCCGCGGCACCCCAAGGAGACGTTGGCACCGGGCTGGATGCCAGAAATCTATTCCAACTCTAAGAGTTTATCGACTTAGCCTAAACCAGCTCTGGATGTTGGCGTGTTACAGAAATATTTCTAAGACGTCAGTTCCTGACATCAAATCTAAGAAAAGGGCGGAAAGCCAGTGAAATGAGAAGAAACATATACACCAAAAATTGGATTTATAGATACGAGAGAGAAAAATCATAAAGTAACACATAGGGCCCCCCACTCCCACCCCCCGGAGACAAGGGGTCCCCCGCCTCACCAGGCTGTTTCCTGTGGCCACCGTTCAGTGTAAGAGGGGCCTGCAGGCTCCCAAGTGTCCCCTCCACAGTATGCAGAGATGACAGAGTCGTCCTCGTCACCACCGGCCACGCAGTCTGTATTTAAATCACTCTGGCCTTCCACATGGGAGAGTGGCAAGGATTGGATCCAGTTCATTGTAAAGCCACTGCTTAAGCTACGATTTAAATAATTCCTATTTTGTGAGAACCGGAAAGCACTGAAGGAAGGAAGACATTCACAGAAACGACCAGCATGCTCGTTAACCCTCCCGTAACGAGTCGGCTTCTAAGCGCGATTGGCTGCATGGTTTGGTGCACTATTTTTCTCCGTTTTACACAGACAATCATGTATTTCGGGGCTAAGATATGCGTGCTGTCTGCGTATCCTAGTGTCTCCATCTTGGAAGTACACAGCCACCAACCTTCCAGGGAATGAGTTCAGATCAGTTTGTCACGGAAGAAACGATACAGCCTTTAAAAGAACGACAGAACTTGCCTCTGCTTTTCCGATAGAATAATACGCGTCGTATCATCCCGTGTTATCACTCCCATAAACTCCTCTCCCAGGGTGAATGCCGAGTCCCTTCTGCGCTGACACCCTCAGCACGGGAGACGGGCCTCTGTAATACGCTGTGAAGTCCCACGCTGCCTGGGGCCATCAATCCCTTTCGGGGAGCATTATCTTCCGCCTGCTTCTCCCTTCCATCTTTCATCCGTGGAGTTGTCTATTATTTTCACATTGCACACAATGAGCCCGTCACACTTCACAACGAAACGATCTTTGCCCTTGACGAATCCATTACAGAGCAGTCACACCCCGGCCCTGAGCTGGTCGGCACGTGTCCCCTTGGACAGAGGGCACACACGAGCTGCCACCCAAGAGTGCGTGCGTGCACCCTCATCCTGCTGGACCCCGCGTTCCTGTTTTGGGAGCTTCTGTCCACTTTCTTCCATATTCTATTACTTTTGGACAAAAAGATACAGAAGAAAGTCCCAGGCTCCTAACTGTGTCGATACAAACTCCTTTCATTCGGCCAAGCTACCCTGTGAAAATATTTTTCCTTCCCAAATCCAAAAGTGAATTTTTAAATCCTCTTTTGCCCTCGATAACATCCCAGTACGCCTGTCCTTCGGTGGCCCAGCCTTCCAGCCACCAAATATAACCGTGCCGTGATGCGCAGACACACAGGTGCCAACCTCGACCAGCGATCTCGCCTCCTCGTTCCCTGAGGCCATTCGGCACACAATTTATTTTCAGTTTATACAAACGAAGGTGTTTTTTTTTCCTCCATCGAACGTCAAACAAAATATCAGAATAAATTTAGAATCTCCTGCTTATATTCCAAGAAATTATCCCGCGAAAGGGGACAATGAGGTTTCACTCCTCTCGCCAAGAAACCAATCTCCAGAATAATGTCCTAGGAAATAGCTTTTCACTGAGGGTTTCTTCATTTTTTCTAAAGGAAAAAAAAATTACAAATAGAGGCAGCCCTGGAGAAAATGAAACGGTAATAAGCTTCCATGTCAGGGATACAAGTCTGTTCTCGGCTGAGAAAAGTTTATCCTATGCAGGAAAGACTGAAAAATATCAAGAAAGGCTTTCCTTGTCCACCCTCATTCTTCCCCGAAATAGTCTAGTGCCTTTTGGAAGGCTTAGTTATTACTTAAATCGTCAATATAACCGTGACCACACCTAAGACTATTTTTAGCGAGCATGAAAGAGGAAAATATCCTCGAATTGATCTTGAAATAACTGAACCTTAAAATAACTGATCTTAACAATGCTCCTTGCAAGAGCTGAAGTTTTATGTGTAAGAGAAATTCAAACCCCCAACGACTTCTCTTAACATTAACTTTCATTGGGAACGACAATCAGTCCGTGTCCACTGGAAATGCAATCATCCGTCCAGGGCGAGGGATGGCTTGTTCTGGGATCGGTAACGTGATACAGGTGTCGCAGCAAAGGTAGCTACATTTTAACATTTTCTAAACTCGAGAGAGAGATGGTGTCCCACCTTCATTTCATTATCACAGAGTCTGGAGTATTTTCAGAAGCGCTGGGCTCCTTCCACCCGGAACCTTGCTTCTCGTAGCTTTGAGAGGAATAAATCTGGGGTTTGGAGTCAGAGGTTAAGAAGGAGTGCTTGGCCGAGTGACAAAGGGCAGACAGTGGAACCTTCCGGGCCTGCCCCGTGGGTAACGGGGTGCAGGGCGGCGGGGCGCTAAGTGTGTGCGTCTGCCGGGCACGCAGTGCTGCCTCTCCCTGGCTCCTGGGACGGTTCGGTCAGTGTCACTTGCTGCTGCTGTCCTTGCCGAGAACCAGTGTCACGTGTTCCTTCTGTCACATACGCAGAGACCCCCTGGGAGGGGGCAGGGAAGACGCGCTTGCCTGAGGGGCCACGCCAAGGGTCAGCCGCAAATACGAGAGAAGCACTGTCCCCCAGGCCACCGCTGGCACTCCACCCGCTGGCCTCAGGCCACCGTGCAGAGGTGGCACTCGTGTGACCTGTGTCGCATGACGGCATGTGAGCGAGCCTGGCCGCCCAGCTCGCGGAGGGCTGGGCCTGGACGCGCAGCTCCGGGTCCCTCGCGGACCCCACCCTGGGGGCGGGGGGACTGCTGGGCCCTCCCCTCGCTGACCACAGATGGGGGGAGCAAACACTGCAGTGAGGTTTGTCCTCGCGAGCTGTGTGACGCGAGGGCAGCTGTCGAGCCGCTCAGACACGTGCGAGGACACGAGGGACTCGGAGGCTGCAGACACCCCTTGGGGCGGGGGCTCCCCGGTGACCCCTGAGGGCGCGCGGCTGGCGGCGCGGAAGGACGAGTCGGGGTCGCGGGGCTGACGCGGCTGGCAGCGCAAGGAGGGGCCCAGGTGACACAGCCACACGGACCGAGAGGACGCGGGCGCTGAGCGCTCAGCGGGCGGAGACGCGCGACCCGAGCAGGGGACGCGGTGAGGGACCCACAGCGCCGGGCACAGTCCGACCCCACCCTGCCAGGCGGCGGTGGCCAGGCTGGGGACACACCAAGTCGCTGCCCGGAGCCACGGCGGGGCGGGGCTGACCCATCCGCATTAGCAAATTCCAAAATAAACATCAGAATTGCAACGTGCTACCGACCTACCCCAAGCAAATGCACCAAAACTTCAAGTGACAGAAAGCACCGCCTGCCCGTGAGCCCTGGGACAGCGGGGGGTTGTCACGTGCTGTTCGTGGGGTGCAGATGGAACTTGGAACGATAATTCAACATCACCCAGTAACGATGGTGATCACACGTGGGCGCCCTAGGGAGGCACCCCTGGACACGGCGCCAGATACGTGCCCAGGAGGACCCCGCGCAGCTGTGCCAGGACAGGGGAGGAGCTCAGAGTGGCTTTGAGCAGGTGCCACCAGCAGGAGTCACCGGCGCCCGCGACGGCAGAGGGGACACGCACACATGTGCTAGGCTCATGCCACGGCCACGCAGAGCCACGTGTAGCAAATACGGCCTCATGGCCACGGCGTGGCTCGGCAGGGGAGGGGCTTAAGGGAGGTGACCCCGAGTGCGTGGGTGGCGGGAGGTCGGGGCTGCTGGGGGCTGGCAGTTCTCCCCCCCCTTCACCTGGGGTGTGAAGACAGCCGTTCACCGCCCAGCCATAGTCTCACACCTGACACGTGGGCTCCAGGCTGTGTCTACCCACGAAAACTACTTCACGATTAAAACATACAAAGAAGCGAAATAAAAGCAGTCACGTGAGCCTCCGTGGATGTCTTCGTCCAGCGCTGGGCCGACGTTTACCGAACTCCGAGTTTGAGGCGATGGTTCGTTTTCCCGGGGTTTCCAGAATCATCACTCACTCATGCAGCGGGGCTGGCCTCCCGCCACTCACGCCGGCCGCTCGGCGCGCCGCGGCCTCCTCCGCCGCCCGCACCGCTCCCCAGGCAGGTGCGGGCATCTCAGCCACCTGCGCGGGGGCACAGACGCCCCGGCCTCCCGCCGGCCCTGTGCCGGGGAGAGACCCAGCTCCGAGACCCACCTGGAAGGGCCCCTTCCCAGGGCCAGTCCTGGCGCTCCGTCGCTGCGCTTCCGGGAGCGGACACGAAGGCGACCGTGGGGACAGCGATGCAGACAGCAGGGCCGGGCGCAGCGCAGGAGGGGAGACCTGCGCGCACCCAGGACCAGGCGTGCGTAATGCTCAGTCCTGCGGGACGCCAGGGCGGGGAAGCCCCGGCGTGTGCCCAGGAGCGCCTGTCCCCCACGGGCCAGGCTGACCCAAGGGCGCTCCGCTGCCGGTCACACAGCCTGCTGAAGCCGGGAAGGGAGCGGGTCACCACAGGTCCCAATGCGCATCCCTTTGGTAAAGGCGCCTCGCCACTCCCCGCTCCCGCGGGGAGGCTGGGCGGGGCAGCGCCCAGCTCTGGGGCTGAGCTCTGGACACCGGCTGGACACTCACTGCCAGGGCGACTCCACTCGGGACCCCTGCCGGACCTGTCACCAAGGAGGAGACACGTTCCAGGTGTAAAGCTGGGGGACGTGTGCCCGGAGCGAGGGCCTCCTGCTGAAGCGAGGCCGCCGGGGGAGGAGGCACACAGGGCACAGGTGCGCGAAGGTGCGTGCAGGTGGGCGCAGGTGCAAGCAGGTGGGCGCAGGTGAGCGCAGGTGCGCGCATGCGCGCGGGGGAAGACTCCGGGTCCTGGTGAGCGTCCGTGCACCACGTGCCTGAAGCCAGTGGAGTCGGGTCCCTCTCGTCCCTACCAGTTCTTAGTCACCCAACGACAGCCCTCGTGTCTCAGAGGTTTTACAACGTGTGTTCAAATAAGAATGCGATTTGAATGAACTCAAAACGGATTAAGATCCGAAACTGTAACGCCCGTAGGAGAAATACGGGGCGTCTGCTGGGGGGCGTCTGAGCAATCTGCGTCTACTTTACCAGAAGAACTTGAGACAGCGGAGACCCACGGTTCCCCCTCTCCCTCCCGGCTGTCAGATGCTGTGGCGTGAGGGGCTTGTGCCTTTTGCTGCTGCTCTGCAGGTAAAGCCTATATGTATGTATATTTTAAAAAAGAGAGAGACAGCTCATGAAGCGTGGCCGAGAGAAAAGCCCAAAGCCTGGCGTTAGAAACATGGTCTACATTTCTCTGTAACAGTGTAGATCCTGAGTCACTTGAGGGCAGAGACAGAGAGCCATCCACAGACCATCTTTGCAGGGACGGCGTCTAGCGCGGTGCCACGCGTGGGGGGCGGGCGCGCTCCCACACCGCACCTGGGCGAACACGGGAGTGAGTAACTTCCAGAATTTTTTGCGGAAGGGGACCGCCACCCCGCGGCCACCGCCTCGGCTTAGCCCAGAGCTGCCACCAGCACAGCACTCCCCTGCAGAAAGCTGGAGAGGGACAACTTCTGAGAATACTTGTTCTAAGGATTAGCGATTTCGGCTTTTTCAAGTGCACAGTAATTGAGGTTTATCGAATTCGCCCAGAAGTCAGCGGAAGCCTTTGTGTTTCCGAAGGAGGACCTGTCATTCGTCTAAAGCCGTGATTCCTGTCGTCCTCCTCCCAGACTGCAGGGCGGTCGCCAGCCGGGACAGGGACCGACCGCTCTGTGCTCTGGACTCTCTCTCGTCGACTGAGTGTGGAGAACAGAGAAGCTCCCGCGAATGATTGATAAGGAAGTGGAATCATTCGGAAGTTTTATCCTTCAGTGGAAAAGAGAATTTAAAACAAAAAAGGATTCCATTTTCCACACGGTCGGGGCGCTGAGCTTGAGGGGACCTCACGCTCTCTTTTCTCCTTGTGTCGCTGAATGAGGGCTGACATTTTCTGTCAAACTTTTACTTTTAAAATTACTTTGTTGTTGTTGTTATTATTATTATTATTATTACTCCTACAGCACCCGGTCTTCCTGGGTGCTCTCCCATCCGAGTCCTCACCAGGCCCCACCCTGCTTAGCTTCTGAGATCAGATGAGATCAGATGACACGCAAGTCACTGCCCTCTACGCCCTTTACCCCCCCCCAGCTCCCTCCATCCCCCCCCAACGAATTATGGGGAAAGACGCAGGAAAGTCCACGCCAGGCGGGAACAGTGACAGTGACAAGTGTTCTGGGTTGTGTGTCTTACCTTCTCTTAAAGGACCGAGCACGGAAACAGCTACGAAGGTTTTTTAAGAGAAACTTCTGTTGCGCTCTGCCCCGCCCGCCAAGCGCCTTGGCGGGGTGCGCTCACCTGTCCCCATACCTGGCCCAGACCCGGAGTCTCCCCGCAGCGTCCCCCCTCTCCTCCCCCCCACCCCCGCCAGGGCCCCGTGCCTGTCAGCGCAGAGTCTCAGTCACCGCATGCAGGTGATGAGGACTTGCGGGAAACGGCAGGAGGGAGTCCATTCTTCTAAGACTGGACTTAGATTTACGATGGGAGTGTCAGCCCCTCCGTCAGGCACTGCTCTCTGCACGGCAGCGCGAGGATGCGGATTCCAGCACCAGCCGTCCCGCAACGCGGGATTCCGTGTCCCCAGGGCGGCTGTCCCCGATTTGGTGAGAGGAGCAGTGACAGAGACGGGTGGACGTCGCCGGCCGCGGTGACACAGACGGGATAGCAGGTGGCTCCGCCCCTCTGCGGCGGCGGCCCCGCCCCCTCGGAGGTGGCGGCTCCACCCCTCGGCGGCGGAGGCCCCGCCCCTCGGCGGCAGTCCCGCCCCCTCGGTGGCGGAGGCTCCGCCCCTCGGCGGTGGCTCCACCCCTCGGCGGAGGTGGCTCCGCCCCTCGGCGGCAGTCCCGCCCCCTCGGTGGCGGAGGCTCCGCCCCTCGGCGGTGGCCCCGCCCCTCGGCGGAGGTGGCTCCGCCCCTCGGCGGCAGTCCCGCCCCCTCGGTGGCGGAGGCTCCGCCCCTCGGCGGTGGCTCCACCCCTCTGCGGCGGCGGCCCCGCCCCCTTGGAGGCGGTGGCTCCACCCCTCGGCGGAGGTGGCTCCGCCCCTCGGCGGCAGTCCCGCCCCCTCGGTGGCGGAGGCTCCGCCCCTCGGCGGTGGCGGTGGCTCGAACACCGGGCCTTAGCCCCGTGAATTCCGCGCGGGCGGGTTGCACCTCGATGCTGCGTCCTGGCTCCTCGTTAAGTCGGGGACACTCTGCCACGTTCCGCGGAGTGACACTCACCAGCGCCGGACAAGGAGCTGCTTGCTGCCTTTCTCCGGGTCACACAGGGTAGGGCAGCAGCGCCCCTCGCTCCTCGTGGCTCCCAGCCCAGCCCGCGTCACTCGCTGGCGTCACGTGGCTGTCCCTGTGCAGCCCCGATTTAGAAGTAAAGATGAATGTCGCAGGATGGAAACCGGGAGAGAGCGGCCTGCCTAGCGCTGGTTCACGAAGGCCCCAGAGCCAGCCGCTGGGGACCCACCTGCGCGTTTACACACGCGCGTGCAGACACGCGCCCGGGCACGGGCAAGCCAGACAGGGCGTGTGATACAAACGTGAAACGTGTTACCACATCCTGCAGCAACGGTGCCTTCACCACCGTACGCTGAATGTTAGTTTTACTCTAAATAAAAGCATGATATGAAGTAATAAAAGGCACATACATTTGAAATTGCTTGGGTGAAATACTAACGCACTCCATACAGTGGAAAATAATACAAAGGCCTCGACTATATTAGTATTTTTTTTTATAAAATGGATATGTTTTCCGTAAGTTCAAAATGAGTCTTCAAATTAATATTTTTTAAATCTGAAATGATGAGGGGGTTGCCGTAAAAAAAAAAAAAAAAAAGGTAAAATCATTAGGACAACAGCGCGGTTGCTGCTGCATTTCACGGGTCGTCTCACAATAAAACAGATTAAAAGACAAATTAATCATATGCTTTCCCCTTCAAGAGAAACACACTGTGGGCGTTACTATGGCAACTACATACATTTCCAACTAGTAACTTTCTTATTACAGGAAAAAAATTG